>JAOBRB020138326.1:0-21173 GCA_027575285.2 Zoanthus pulchellus
ATGCAAACAGTACGCTTGAGATCTTAAGCGTCTTGATTTTATTTTTTGGGAGTTGATAGTTCGCTTTTAAAATTTGCATAATAAACTGAATTTAACAAAGTCTGTATTTATTTTTTTATTTTGTTTTTTCAATGGAAGTTTTACTTTATGAATGAGTTAAGCTATAAAAAGTATTTTTTACATAAGGATATTGCAAAGACAAAGTTTTATAGACTGAGTTGATCTAGCCACTTACAAGTTGAATTAAAGATTATAGATATTAGCAGGAAGAATAAAGTTAAGGGCGATTTAAATTTGACATCGTAAGAAAGCGGTGATAGGAGTTTGAAGACCACATTATGGAACATTTGGCAGCTCTCCGACAACAAACTCGTGTGAAACAAATAGCTCACCGTAAACTTGTTTATTCCCGTAAGGCAAACTACAACAATCTTCCCAGCTTTTGACAATTAATTGAAGATTTAGTCCTGCGACTATTACTGTAATGGAAATATAGACTTGATTTCTTGTAACGTTCCACGATAAGTAAAAGAATTAGCTGCTCCCTCAATACCATGTCCAAAGCTTCAATGGATCGAATTCATAGCCATAATACATTTTTAACAGGATAAGAAGCATTAAATAGCACTGTTTAGACATTATGACAATTTCTAAAAGAGAATTCTCGTTCGTTTTCGTAATATTGTATTCAAAAGGCGGCGACCGTCAGCTCAACGGAAAAAGAATTCTGCGATTATTACGCATTAGCCAAATTAGCGGCACGAAAGGTTTTTGATTGACAGTTTTTCAACTCGGGGTATATCATCGTGATGGACAAAGCGGCAAGATCAAAGGAGGCTGCGTACCCCCCTGATCGAATGTTTCGATTACATTGAATAAAGAGTATAGCTGCATGCTTGAAGTATGAATTCCTTTAGCTATTGTTTTTTCTAGCCATCCATCAGCTTATATCTTTTTCGGTGAAAGAATTTTCTTCTTCACAAGTTCACAACGGGTCAGTGAGCAAGCAGTTTTGATGAAACTGTCATCATATATAGAACGAAAAGATGTTTTGAACCATGATAATTTTTGAAATTGGACCAAAACAAACATGTTCCTTATCTGAAATTTTCATACAGTGTGCACGTGTTCTTAAACTCAAATTAATCTCAAACTACTAATATTAAGCCCCAAAACACTGACAACTTTAATGATTTTCCAAAACTCCAAGCTTCACAACTCGTAATCAACGGACCACGAAATTAATAACTATTGCGTATGTCAGAACAGTGGCACGTGCGGTTTCAACATGAGAACGAGGTTAAGGTACAACAAAACCCATCGCATCTCTTGTACACAGCTTAACCCAGAATTCCTTGCGGCCGTACACAGCATTTATTTCGCTCACAGCAGTAATTGTATACTCTTTATGAGTCTGGGTTACCTGTGATACAACACGTGTACTATATATATTTTTTGGCCTTTTTGAAAAGCAAATTGATACTAAGGCACTCAAACTCTTCAATTATACAAAAAACTAAAGTTAGGTAATAGATGAAAAGCTTTTTTGAAAAATTTTTGCTTAGTTTAAAATGTCGCGTTTGTTTTTTATGAAATTCACTAGACCCACAACGGACACAATGTGTTATTTATGAAGCCAGTTTAATTTGAGAATTTCAGCCTCGGCTGCTCTTAAAATGTTCTTTATTGGCTCTTGTTTCCATGGCCGCCATAATTTTAACAATACCTAAAGACAACTTATTAAAAACATCTAATATATCTGATACACATGTAATTTCAATATTTATCTAAAAAATCATCTAGATAGCTGACAACACCCTAGGCGATATTGCATCTCAAGATAAGATTATAGCCGAAAAATCCTTTTCGTGACTTGCTAATGCCAGATCTCAAAGTTAAAGTGTCTTTAAGCTTTCTCCCCCACCGCTACCATAGTCTAAAAGTTGGTCATTTTGCAGCGTCAATGTCAGAGCCAATATACTGCATGGCGGTATCGGAGTCGGATCATCAAAACGAGAAAACTAAAAGCCTAGAATATGCCAATGCCATTAATCCACTGTCACTCAATATGAAAGTCATGAGTAAAACTTAAACAAAGACTCACGAAACAAACTTAAGCCAAAGACAAAGTCCATCGCGGTGGACAAAAAGACTAGACGTAAATTATCATAAAAAAACATGTAGACTCTTGCACAATATCCGCAATGCAAGGACCAAATATAAACTTTCTTTGTTGTCATTTATTAAGCGAAACAAATTTGAAGTGTTTGACTTGAAGCAATAAAAGAACCCCATTAAGATCCGTAAATGACATCATAATGATTGTAATAAAAAAGGAAATAAAGTTTTCAAAGAACCTAAACATTAATTTGAGGACAAACAAATGTATTTTAATTTAAATATTAAATGTTCTTTAATTTTAACAAAATAATGCGCCATCTAACTAAGATAAAAATTAACTATAATTATAGAAAGGTTTCTATTGATCTGGTAATTATTTTAAGTTTTAAATTCTATTAACATTAAAGGAAAAAATCAAAAGGCAAATTTCAGTTTGTTGATAGCTTCTTACGTTGAGAAGTTGGACGTAATTAAAATGAGCTGAAACACTATTATTAAGAGGAGCTTTCAATAAGAAATAAAAAAGCTATAGGGCAAATAATTCTTGTTTCATTGAACAAAAAAGTAGCTGTTTCAATAAAGAATTCAAGACTTTGAAACTACTTAGAAATCTTAAAACTTGTTTTGTCATTTTGAAAGAGACTTATTTTTGTTTGCTTTTGAGTTAAGGATGCTTTTGACAGAGTATCAAAGATAGAATGATTACAAGGTAGTATCTTTGTAGTGTATACGCGAACGAACAGGTGAACGAAAGAGTCAGCAACAAAAGATATACTGAATATATAGTTCCTGAGACATCACCGTGTGCTTATTTGCATGAAAATGAACAGTGAAATGAAAAATAATCGACCCGGAATTATACCGGTAAATTGTTATTAAAAGAAAATCAAAGTTTCACTTAAGGTTCACAAATTACCGTAGCATTCATTTGCAGGAAAAATCACCTGCTATGATAGTACTACCAATAAAAGACAAAAGAGCTGTGTTTTTGCAATCTTCAGTTAAACAGTTTACTCAAGAAATACCAAACTGAACGCAAGTTATTTAAACCGTTGGTGAAGATGCAACCTTACGAAAAGTATTCCCACATGACTTGTATGTCACAGCCACAAAACTTTTCCATTTCCGGTTTAAATCAAAACTGTGAAAATCTAAGCTGCCAGTGTGTTTATGGCGTACCCGGACAAGGACCTAGATTGACCTCGACTGCTACAATTGCAACCAAGAAATCTTTTTCAATTGATTCTATTCTGGGAACAAGAAATGAAAATAAGGAAAGTTTTACGCCTTGTTCCAATCCCATAATGCAAAGAACTCCTGTCTCTGAACCTGGTTCTGCCGAGCGTGACCGAACCTTTTATGAGTTTCCGTTAGTTCCAAGTTTTGGTCAGTATGGCAACCTTGGTTTTCCAGACTTTCTTACAAGTGAGTATTAAAGTTTAGAAATATTTACTAATTATTCCAAGAGCTTGCTTTGGATATGAGATGATAAATAGCCAACGAGGCGCGTAGTGCTCACCGAGTTAGCTATATTAGGTACTATGGCATTAAAGATGATCTCAAGTACGGATAGCACAAATGTGCAAGTAGCTAACTTGAACTCGCTTTATTGGGCGCTATAATCTCATACCTCATATCCAACAAGCAAAAATGGAATAATTGATTTATTGAATTTCATAAGCTTTCGATACTTGAAAATAACAATAAACTTTTAATAAATTGATAACCGAGACTTTTTGTTAGTTTCCATATATGGTCATTAGATATATGAGCTGATCACCGAGACTTTTTGTTAGTTTCCATATATGGTCATTAGATATATGAGCTGATCACCGAGATTGAGTGAATCGATCAGAACTTTAGAAATGCAATAGTCAAGGTTGAAAAAAGATAAAAAGTTCGAAGCATATATTATTTGAAATTATTTGATATGAATGTCCTAATTGTTTGTGATTTACAGCACAGAAACATGGTGAATGTCAAGAATAAACTTAACCAATTTCAAAGAACATTCGGATCGAACGGATAAAGTCAATCTTCATCAGTGAAAAGAGTAGAAGATTAACGAACATAATGGGGCTGCGAGGGCTCAAAAACAGGCAAAGGAATAATTAAGATCAGAATTTATTACGATCCTAGAAAAAAGTCGTTTTCGAGACGGATAGCTCGTGAAACCGGAGCTTATTTCTCTGGTTTCTGTCGTGTGAAGTTTATGAGAGTCTTTGACTCTCCCTAGATGGAACTCTAATCCATCTCAGGTTAGCCTCCAGCAGATACTAACACTCATTTAATACCGGAAGGATGGACAGCTAAGTTCGCTTAAACGGAAAAAAAAGATTACACAATTATTCGGATCTCAGCAGAACTAGGTCAAATTGAATTCGAGACCTTTTGGTCAGAAGGCAGTTGTCTTACCGATTGCACGAACCAAGCCCACAGAGGAAGATTATAGATAAGCATCCGAGTTAAGATCGTGCATGTTGTGCTGGCATTATCGTACTTGGTATATGGACCTCCTCATCTCTAGTTGGTGATCGACCGCAATACTGATATCGCACAAAGTTGGTAATCCACGGATACCTATAATGGAGTGCACAGAGGAGTTTGGCTGTTAAACAAGAAGGAAACAAACTGAGACGGTGGTCAACATCGAAGGATCATTGAAAATGACTAATATTAAGTGTAGCAATTAATGCGGAATTAGAATAAATGTCAGAAACAGTATGCTCAAAAGTTTGTATAAGGTAAATTGTTTACTTTTCCAAACGCTCCAACTACAGCCTCGTAGCATGCTACAAAAATTACCCGATATCCCCATGTGACAGGATGACAGCTGAAAAATTGCCCGATATACAACTACATGTGACTAGAGTCTTGAGATCGGGATCATTTTGTCTTTTTTCATTTGAATTCGTATAGTCAGTTAGGTTACTTCCCTCGGGTTTTGGCCTCTTCGTCGAAACTCTGCGCGGGGGGGGGGGGTGTATGTGCGTACATAATGTAAGCCTCAAAACTTTGAAAAAAAAATGCTAAAAATTTGCAAAAACATAAGTTGCTACTAAAACTTTTAAAGTTCCCACCTTAATTAAGTCAATTTGTCTTATAAATAATATTTAAGCATTAGAGCACAACTTTCTATGATTTTATCGGTGAAATAGAGCACGCGTGATTTTGGGAGAGGCACGAGAACGTTGTAAAATCACGAGCCGCAGGCAAGTGGTTTTACAACGTTTCTAGTGTCTCTCCAAACATCACAAGTGCTCTATTTCGCTAAAAGTCATAGAAAGTTGTGCTCTAATGCTTTTATGATATAGCAAAACAAGCCGGCGGCAAAGAGCGCGCGTTATATTGTAGCTATATTATAAATAATAATATATATTGATAAAAAATTCGTTTAAAAGTTGCCGAGCACAATCTGTTCTGTCTAACTAGTAATGCACTACCTAAATCATCCCAAAAAAAAAACTTAGAGTATAACACTTACATCTTGCAGGTGATGGCGCAAATCTTTTAACTGCGAATGAAGCAAGGGATTGGTTTGACAAACCAAAACGCATGCGCACAATTTTCACCGTCGATCAGTTGGAAAGGCTAGAAGAGGAGTTTGTGCGTCAACAGTATATGGTCGGCACAGAAAGATATTACCTAGCTATGGAGCTTGGACTGACAGAAACTCAAGTGAAAGTTTGGTTCCAGAACAGGCGAATTAAATGGAGAAAGCAAATATTAGAAAAACAGCAGAAGAAATATCCGCGAGCATGAACAAACAAAAATCATGCTGAGGCGAACCGAAATGTTTCGAAGAAGAGTAATTTTGAATAAAGCCTTCTGTACTGGAATGAAGTATATATACCTCAGTAGACGGGAACCTTTGTACAGCAATTGGCTTGTACTCTGTTTTATATCTTCCCAGCAATCAAACTAAAGAAGCAAAAATGACTCAGTGCTGATAGTTTTAACAATCTGCTTAATTGCAACCTGCGGGAGTGGGTATGGCGGGTATGACCGGTTTTCGAACACTAAAATCTGGGATATGGTATCATATTTGCCTGTGTTCTGCAATAGCCATTAGGGTATTTAATTGGCAAGGGTCAGGGATTTTATTGTCTGGGATAGGAAACAATTTCTGGTGTTGAGTGAGTTATAATAACATGTATGGTATTAGCAAACCGACCCGGACCAGTAGAGAAGTGACACTAGTCTCATAATAAAAACACGCAAATGGCAGTAATACAATTATGCAGCTTTTAACGTATGCTTATAGGGGACTGGGTATGGCGTTTTTACCTTCAGGTCTGGGGTACGGTATAGATATACATGTATAGTAGAAACAATATTTAACGCATCGATAATTTGAAAAGCCATTTACTTTTATTTACAAATTTTAGATTGTTGGCAAATAATAACGAGTTCTCGTGTGTTTACTAATCTAGAATAAGAAAAACATTTTAGCTGAACGAACCTTGACTTCCTGTTAATTGGAATGTCAATTGTAAAGTACATGTGTAATTCGGAAGAGGCCTAGCTTCATGCTTAAGAAAAAACTATCTCACTAATTTATAAAACTCAATTATAGATCTCTTACATATGTGTAAAACGAGGCGTTGTTCAAATTTGATGGGTTGCAGGTAATGGACTTTAAAAAACCTTTTTTTAAGTTGATGTCTTTGTACTGAACGCACGTTCCCCTAAAAAGATTCATACCTCTTCAGATATGTAACTTCACTCTCTTTTAATTCCGCCCAGCAAAATTTGCACTCACAAAAAGATGTTATTACAAGTTTTATCTTAGTAGGTGGCTCCACCTAAATTGTTCTTCAATTGGTACAAATTACATGGAGCCGAAACCAATTGTAGAATTACACTCAATTTGGGCATCCTCCATGTTGATAACAGTAACTGTTTTGCTTTTTTTTCAGCAGCATCATAGTTATGTGTGTTCAGATATCTATTTGCTTGGCCAAAATTTATTTTGAAAGGGAAGCAGACGTTGGCTCCAAAAGTTATCATGCATGCATAAGCTTTCTAAAGTTGTTCCAGGCCGTTACGATTTAGCTTGAAGCGTCCCGCAAGTTTCTTTTGCTCATCTGCTTGCGACGTAACAGTCTTGTTTCTTTACTTGGATTTATCATTCTCTCTTTGTTCTTCATTTTGGCACAAGAACTCTTTAAAGGAATTTGACTGATATTGGATGATCGAGTCGGAAACGCCCTCGGGAAATTAGAAACATCTTGCTCGAGTCTTTCATAATACGACAATGAAGGCAATGTTTGATATTCTTTGCCGACTACACTTTGATGCACATCGCTTGTTACACGATGACACGCTGTAAGAGTCTTATGAGATTTTCTTTGGTTAGAGGACGGTGGCACGGAAATAGCTGCAGCTTGATGGTGTTGTTTGTGTTCCAGTGAAAATCGGTCGACTCCAGTTCTACTGTCAAAAGTCAGATCTCTTTCAAAATCCTTGGTTATTTCCATTATAGCTGTCGTTTTTTTCCTCCCGGTCTTCATATTTGAACTCGGATTTGGTAATGGTGGAAGCTTGTTTAGTTTTGATGGCAACAGAGCATTATCCCTCTTTTCACTTGCTACATGTGGAACATTTTGTTCCTTTTTGAAAAATCCGTTACTCGACTGACTGTTTTTACCGGTTTTGAATGAATTAAAGGATGTCATTTTGGTAAATTTTTCAGCTTGTTCTAGATGCAAAGAGGTAAAATTATTTTAGAGGCAGAATGTGAATTTTTTAAGTTTGCATTGACTGTGTATTCATCTCAATAGTGAAGATTTGCGCATAATGATAACGTATATAATTATTAGGAGTTACATTGTTCCTGCTAAATGACGTCATAAGGGTGTGCTGTGAAAATTAATTTAATTTACTTTAGGTGTTTCGTTTTTAGTGAGATAATGTGTTTTGTTTTATCAATATTCACCAATTTTGACAACCAAATGTTTAGTTTTGTATCAACTAGCTACTTTTCCTCTTTGAAGAAAGAATCGGTATGCTGAATTGTGAGAATGTAGTTAACAAATTGTGCAGAATCAAAGAGTAACTGTTCTCTTTTTTTATCATACCGCTATTACTTGATAGCTATGAATAAGTAATGAAATTAGTGCAAATCTGTTTGGTTTTATCGTACCCACCTACATTTTATGCAATTTGAAATTAAACGATAGATCAGAAAAGTTTAAAATAATTAGTAAAAATTAATGATTTAATTAACGTACCGAATGAAGTAATTGGCAAATAATGTTTCACCTCGCTCAAGTAAAAACGACTCAGTTACGTTCAGTACAACATCCTAATTTTTGTTTAGTTAAAAATTCTGTGAGCAATAGTGAAATTTGTTTTTTGACTAAAAATAATTCCTATGTATATATATAATTAATTCATTATATAGAATTCCTATAATAACCTGCCAGCACCCCGAACTTAGCTCTTTAAACAGTGGAAATTGACTAGTTTCGTCATGCCAACATAGACAAAAAATACTTATTGTGTAATCACTGATCACTTTTGGTTAGTTGTAATTCAATTAATCTGTCTATCTCATTGTTATATCGAGAACAAAAGCTATCGTTTTTTATACATTCAACTGCACTACGTTCCAGGACTGAGTCAACCAATCGCCTGTGAGTGTAGCTTAAACTACACGAAACAACGTTGTAGCGAAGGAGTATCATGGACCATATATCGTTTCGTTACTTTAACAAGTATCGAGCCACTACCCCATATAGTTATATATTATTTACATATATAATGTTAATATATAGAGACGTTCTTTGGTAACTAAACACAGAAAGCCATTATATCGTTGGTTAAATGCCTTCTGGATTTGGATAATATAGACTGTATTACGCTGCTATTCCGCCATCCAAACTAAGAAAGTTTTTTTTTCTTTACTGTGAAAGGAAAAACATCCCCCGTTATTATCCATTCTGGAGCAGGAAATTATGTTGTTTTTCAGGCGCGTATTCAAGGGGGATGCACTAGGTGCACCCCACCCCCCCCCCCCAACCTGATAAAAAGGTCCGCTCAGTTAGATCTGATACTATAGGGCAAAATGTGAACATTCAAAAAGGAACGAATAAAAGAAAGTGGACAGCCGATCATGCAGATCGGGTTTACAAATTATATAGTACATACTTTTCGATTTTTTCATGTTTTTTTATCCATATTCTTGTCTTTATAAAATAAATAAATAAATCCGAGGAATGTTTGTCAAATGAAACATTTGGTAGCACGTGACGAGTCAATTGCTTTCAATCGGCTTCAGGTCATGCAAAAAGTGGTAGTGATCCTTGATTTCATATTCGTTTTTCTTATCATCAATGTGCCGTCCGATAAAACGTGAAAGGGAGCGGAAGAGAGCGGCAGCCACTTGTCAGAGGCAAGATAAGTGTCTGTAGCCAAAGGTTGCAAGGTTGCAAGCTAAGGGTCAACCTTCCAATCGTCCAGGACGAGTTTTCTATTTTTGTTATAAAATACGCTGCCAGAGTCTTCCTCGAACGAAAACCGACTCAGATGAGTCTTGCAGGTCCCCGGACGTTTCGTGCCCAAGACGATTTGTACCGAATAGCCGCTTAATTAAAGTAAATTTCCTTTGTGAACTGCACTCTTAAATTAAAAAATTGAATGAAAACATTGCTCTTTTATTGATCTAGTTGGGATAGATTACTATCAATTTCTTGTTTTTGAGGAAAACTCAGAAATATGACTATAAAAATAATTCTACCGCGAATGAAAGCCAAACTTAAATGTTTACTGTTGACTCCCAAGAAGTTCTGTTGAGTTGCCACTTACTCAATCATTTCTTCCGTGAACTTCATTCTTGAACTAAAAACATGAATGAAAATTACAATTTGCTCTCCGACTTTGGGATATAATTAAATCAAGTTTTCATTTTAAACGTTGGATCCCCACACCACAACAACTTTTTACTAAGCAAGGTGAGCTTCCGCTATTAAAATCACTTGAATAATTTTAAGAAAAATCCACAATTTGAAACTGCTTCTTCGACTTTTTAAATCAACAGCAACATAAATCAATTTCTGCTTTAGATAATCAGAGATGCAGCCTCAGATTCCCTTTAACGACACTGGTAAAGTTATAAAAGAATCCATGTCTACTGCAGCAGTTGCTACTGCCATAAATGAAATGTTGATTGGTCATTTGTTGACAAATCACTTTGTGCCACCTGCGCAAACACATTTCCACTTAAGCAACTCGGTTTGAGATAAAGAGCTTTTCAGTCAGCATAACCTCTGGGGTTACCCTTGGATGGTATTACAGCCCAGCAGTTGACGGCGCTTTTTGTAAGCACTGTGCTGTTACCGTTATGATGACACCCGATAGCAGGAGTACCAAAGAGCTCTTTGTTAACATGCCATTCGTAAATTTTCAGAAGATGAACAAGAAAGCGAGAAAGCATCAGAACGCAAACTATCACAAGACTCCAAGGTTAAAGCAGAATCATTTGTTCAATCTGTTGTGACCCCTGAGGATAACATAAACAACATGTACCACGAGCAGATGCGACCCGATACGGCAGCAAATGCAATGAAAATTTGGATCAAGAAATGTTTCCAAATATTTATGTATTATTGCATATTTGCTGTACCATCCCTGCCACAAGCTGCGAGTGTGAACGCTGTGCTAGCGCACTAATACGTCTCCACTCATATACAAGAGCCACAATGAGTCAAGATAGGCTTTCACTTCTAGTTCTTTTTTCCATTCGCTATTCAACGGAAGTTAACCTAGATGAGGTTGTTGAGCTGTTCATCACAAAACACCCGAGGAGGCTGGAGTTTGGTACTCTCCTTATGGACTTGGTGTAAACCTACCTTGTGCCAATGGGTTGGGAAAAGTAGCTCAAACAAATATTGTCGTTGTTCCTGCAGTTACTATCAGCTAGTTGTAAAAGTTAGGACCTAACAGAGTGTTCACATATCATGTGCCTCAGTCAACAACTTTGTAGTCATCATCCATATTGTATGACTGTCACTAAGCGGTTAACATCACCGGCCCGTCGTACATTGAGCACAAACCAACGTTGAAAACCAGGTGATCTCACCTGCTAAAATTTCTGCCCTTACACACTAACTGTGATGCATATAAATACAGTTTTTGGCCCCGTACTATTCAAGACTGGAACAATCTAGAACCCGCAATCTTAGATATGTATATTATACTAAAACTTTTAAAAATATGCCATTAAATAACCAGTTCCCGACCGACCACCCGCATTATGTCCCCTAGGGATATTGCAAGACTAGATGTAGATGTAGATGTCATGAATATTGAACTCATTGCTGTATTTAATGTAACATACATAAATGCATGCACGCAGCAGTTCAGAATAATCATATTTAGAAAATAAAAAAACCTCACGAACATGAGTAGAAAATAGTCGAATGATTTCAAAGAGAGCAATAGAACTTATAAATTAAGAAAAGCTCACAATGCCGGATTACATATTGTTACACATATGAGATATCAGAATTGTTTAGATACCTTATTTTAACCCTTTAACTCCTAAACCGGCCTTAACATATGGTACCAAGTTAAAGAGTTAAGTCTTTCATAAACAAAAAAAACATGTTTTAAATTTGGTTTTAAATCAAACTTTAGTAGTTTCTTTAAGTTTGGAAAGCCAGTGATGTAAGAATAAACTGTCATTTCTGCAGAAAGTCCTTAGTTGAAATGCAAAAATTGAAAAAAAAACACCGTTTTGCGTCGAACGGGAAAATTAACGATGTTTGGCCTTGGATTTTTTGATAAAATTTTCATCAAAAGCAAACAAAACAGCTTTCACAACAAAATTCAGAGCTAGAACTGAGATATAGTGCAGTTTTTTAGCATTTTTTCAGTTTACGGATTGAGCTACAGCCATCTCTTTGTGCCAATCTTGCCCCAACGTGCTTCCCGCCATTTGCACGACCCAAATGCATTCTGGGAAATACGAAAATTTTGACAAGGACAGGCAGCATTTCCTGCAGTAATCAATTTTTTATTAAGAATAGACCCTCCACGGAGTTCTGCCAAAATTTTATGCTTGCAGTGTTCCTCAGTCATCAAAACGTTCAAACAATGCATTGGCGGTTCAGTGAATTAGCCTCTCTTCGAGCTTCAAAGCCAACTTCTTTTGGCGCCTGTGGAAAGCCACCGAGTAGAAATATGCCGTAAAATTCGCTAAAAAGTGTTGTGACACCTCGCAGGTTTCTTTTAGCAAGTAAGCCCAAATGCTATCCAGTAGTGAAGAGGGAGAAAAAAAGGCTAAAAAATGAGCAAAAATCCACTTATAACGGCGGCTACAGCAGCGACAAGACACTTCAACGATACCATCACCTCATAAATTGAAAAACACGATACCTGGGGACTACACAACGAGGGATGTTTCCATGGCAATACCTTATTTGGATTAGAGAAAGCCAATTGATTGTTTTCATACAAAAAACTGTTCAAAATCGCAAAACCTCCCAGGGGTCAAAGGGTTAAGAACTGATAACCTAAGGTCCGCTCAAGCTTTAATGTGCACCCCAGAGGAAAAGCTGCCTACGCACCTGCATTCCCAATCAGTTATCAACACCCAACTTCTCCTTACATAACACATACAAAATAAGACAGTTGGTAATGAGAAATTGAGAACTGATCAAACAAAGCAAACTACTTAAGATAAAAAGTAAAATTCTCTCAAACTTTCTCAATGAAAAGTATGGGAACAAGTTGGGAGAATTCGGCAATACAACTGGGATTGAAAGGGTTAAACTCTAGGTCCTAGGAGACATGTTTTTATGAGCAGTGTGAGGTATACCGGCATGGATTTGCTGTAAAGACTAGTATCAAGATGGTGGTCCCCATGTTTGGGCCTTTGGCTAGTTAGGAATGATTCGACACCTAAATATTTTATTCTCATGTTTTTCTTTTTTGCTGATTGTTTGCACTGTTTTCAGTCATCTTCTTTTTCACGGTTGAAGCTGTCAACTGTTAACTGAAAACTGAGTCAAGACTCAAGGATGGGCTGAGACTGAGTAAGAGGCGTAGGAATCTATTCTGCATGTTATACCAAGTCAATGACTAGAGTAACTAGTACTACTTATCAAATTCGACTGACAACATATCCGCGTTCATTGACAAATTGAAAAATAGAACTCACATGTTTACAAAGCATTTCATTGAAGACATCATCATGGCCAGAACCACGTTTAAGAGTACATGGCATTTCGGATCTTTGAAGATCTTCGGTCACCGCATGAAATATAGAGTAGAATAATGAATGCCGTTGTACAAAACTCCATACCACGAAGGATATGACAAGATCATCAGCTACAAAATGTATGAAACATGTATAGAATAAAATGAATAGCTGGAAACCTACGTTGAACTCAACTAATTTGTCAGTGACATTTTACAGAACCACGAACACCAGTTTTATCTACCGTGCCGGTGGGTCAGAAGCGACAGTACATACAATAAATAATATAATCAACCCAAACAAAAAACTAAAACACTACAAAATAAAATCAATTTTGCTGCAAACTTTATTTTTCGCTGCAAACTTAATTTGGAAAACTTTATAAAGTTAAATGATATATCGCCGGAAACTTAAATCAGATCTCGCTCCAAACTTATTAAAGTTGAAACGTCGCAAACTTTATAAACTTCAGTTATTTATCGCCGCCGAAACTTTAATTAGATCTCTCCTCAAGCTTAATTATTTTGTAGCAAATTTAAAACCAAACGTCGCTAAAAACTTAGCGTGAAGGCCGTGCGCGCTCAGATAAACGAGTAGGCATTATAGGGGAATGAGTTCTAGAATTTGGGTATTCAAAATTGCAGTCAAAGGCAATAAAAGTAATAATAGGGAGCTTATAGAGATGTATTTCAAACAGGGTATATCAGTTCAAGCTTATTCTGCTAATTAAGCATTAGAGCACAACTTTCTATGACTTTATCGGCGAAATATAGAGCACGCGTGATGTTGGGAGAAACATGAGAACGTTGTAAAATCACAAGCCGCAGGCGTTTTGAGTGTCTGTGCCAACATCACAAGTGCTCTATTTCGCCCAAAAGTCATAGAAAGTTGTGCTCTAATCACTAATGCTTTTATGATATAGCAAAACAAGCGGCAAAACAAGCAAGCGAAAACCATGACTTTATCGGTATAATAAAGCATAGATTTGAACCAATAAGAGCGCGCGTTATATCGTAGCTATATTATAATATAGGATAAACAGCACATCGAAAAATGAATCTTTGAAAACATTACAGCCGAGTTGGCTTTAACTATGCCGCAAAATAATTAAGTTTGCGGCTATAAATAATTTAAATTTAAGTTTGCAACGTTTTTCAAAGTTTACAGTGAGTTTCATTTTAATTTGTAGTACTTTATTTTCAGCTTGCGGTGAAGCATTTTATTTCATGTTTACTTGTGTCTGTTCAAATATTATTACTGCTGAATAATACTGTAGATATTTATGTAGTAATTACAGTGTCAGTAAAAACCATTGCCACAGTAACCTAAGTTCAATGTTGAATCATCTAAATTGCGTTATGACGATATTCCATTTGTGGAAAGCCAGCCGGAATGAGTTGCAACTCTTTTTGAGTAATTACCTCATAAAATGCTATAACACAAACTGGTAAACTGAATTCATTCTTTCCCTTTCTCACTTATTGATATATAGTTACAATTAACGCAACGAATTCAAGTCAATGAACGATAAGCAACATAAATTTGTCACCCAGTACATATAGCACTTTATAATTGTTGGAAAGAAACAACAGGTATTTTTCTTTCTACAGGTTTATCAATTGATGTCTGACAACAACAATAACAACTATATTCGATTCCGAAGACATGCATTTATTGAATGTCCATTTGAAGACAAAACCATCATATAAAATGGAACAATAGCCATGAGAATTATTCAGCAACAGAAACAGCTGGAAGGGAGACAGAGAAATGGCGGCAACAAGCCAACTTTCTTTTAAATGTTTGAAACTGATAATGTTGTTGTATTAAGTTTATCAAGAATTCTACTTTTTGTAAATTGAGTTATCTTTGTCTTTTACTGAATAAAATCATTTATTTTTATCTACATATTTTATTTATCAAAATATTAAGATTAGTTTTGATACATGCTTTTCTTTGCACAAAGAGAGCATTTATATTGTTTATACAATTACCTATATAGTTTGAATGTATAGATATTACCATAAAGCAACGTTTTTATTACACATAATCAAGTATTTCATACAATGAGCAATAGGGCTGGTGAACTGTTGTAAATATATTGTTTAGCCAATTAATTTTTTTGAGAGCAATTCACCAGTGCGTTGCTTGGCAAGAAAACAAGAGTAAAAGGCATTAATGGCTTTTTGACAACACGTATTGATTTATACGATACCATGCATGTTGAAAAACATCCAAGCTTTTTAAAATAGCTGCTTCCGCTCGAGATGAAAAGAATATTTTCTGTTGTTCTATTTTAAAAGCCAAAAATTGGCGAAAATCTTTTGGCATGTGAAACATTTTCTCTAAATATACATATCTCTAATATACAATTTCTTATTTATTTATCTATCAGTTCGAGTTAAAACGTTAACATTTGCAGACAATTTTTGCGTTTTCAGGGGAGGTAACACGTCGTTTATACTAGACTTTTTAAAGTACCGACAAAAACATTGAGAGAAGTATTGTATGCATTGTTCGGATGAAAACAGATGAAACATTCATCCTGCTTGAACACCTCAAAATATATTTAAAAAAACTAGTCTTTCATTTAACGAAGACCAAAATATGTTATACTGAATATATAATATTTTAAGCATGTAAGCTAGAAGTGTTGCCACTGTGGAAATTCCCACGGCTCAACCAAACTTTTTACTACGAAAATACCAAAAACCATACGAAGATTTATCAAGAATATAAGCGTGTGAATGAAACAAAAATATAAGCAAAAAAATCAAACTATGCTTATTGAAGTTTATTTCTTTGTTTACAATAATAATCATAAGCATATTTAGGATTGATCATCTAAGAGTTGTTGTAAATGATTTTCGATAGTTTTAAAAACACTCTAAAATAGATTGAGATGAATAATAACAACTTGAAATACTTTTAAATTTTCTTTTATTAGTTTTAAAAAGCAACGTATGTTTTGAAACTTAAGTTATTTTAGAACTCTTTAAAATTATAAGGAAAAGGTATTAAAGTACAAGGCACCTTGAATTTGATGACATTTACCAAGAAAAAAAAGTCAAACAAGAGCAAAAAAACATTGTTTAAAATGTTTACTTTTTTTAATGCTTTTGGTTTGAGTAAAGGTCGCATGCTGCCTGCATTTAATGATCACCAGAATCACAAACGCATAATTACAATCACAAGTTGTCTTATCAGTTAATGTAAGAAACTACAATTCATGGTTTGGGGGTTCTTTTAATTACAATTATTTACAAAGGAAGGACTTTGATGTCCAAAAGTCACAATGGAAATAGCTTTGACTATACACAAGTTGCTTAAGGCAATTATATACAGGCAATGTTTATATAGCAGTGCGGCATGCGTTTTTCTACAAACTCAGCTCTTTTCTAAATATTTTACACCTGCAGTTACATACGTATTGTTAACAATTAAATATACCAAATTCTTTATTTAATATTCTTGTGTATTATTTTTTGTTCTTAGAAAAAAAGTAAAGCTTTTTTTCAAACTGCAATATTCTTTTTGTTTAATCTTAATTCTTATTGTTTCTCAACTTTTTGACTTTTTCTCAAGAAGCTGCTTGCGCCATCGAATTCTTCTGTTCTGAAACCAGACCTTCACTTGAGCTTCGCTCAGTCCAAGTTCAGCAGAAAGATATACTCTCTGAACACTGCTGATGTACTGCTGTTTGCGAAATTCTTGCTCTAACCTTTCAAGCTGTTCCGGCGTAAACACTGTCCGAACTCTTTTAGGTCGAACATAAGGCTCTGAATCTGAGTTTGGCTCCGGCTGAGATGCAGTAAGAATTGCTTGTGCTCCTGAAAATGAATTAAAGATTTTTCAGAAACAACACTACAACAGATAATTATTCCATATTAATATTTATCACTTTAGATGATAAACGGAATATATACCTTCCGAGCAAAAGATATATATAACTGTTTTGAAACCATTCAAAAAATAAAATAGAATCAAAATGCTAGAATATTTCACTAATATACGTTTTCTAAACAAATAAGACATAATTTTGTGACTTGCAAGATAATTTTCTAAAAATGTCAGTTAATGGCAACAATTCTCAACCTGTTCTGTTCAACTTTTTTAATAGAAGTCAGCCTGATCGTGTAATGCAAGTTATTTGTCATTTTATCTTGTTCGCGCATTTTAAATAAAAAAGATTATGCACAAAACCTTGAAGCTAACATAAATTGCGCCATAAGATAAACCTACTGATTTCGGTTAATAAAAGCTTCGATTATAACGCAATTATAATACATTTTCACGCCCAGCATCCAAAAGCGGGCTAAGAAAAAAAAAAGTCTTCGCTAAAAAAATGCAGATTCGGCTTTTCAAAGGAATTGCATTATTTAAAACTTGTTTAAACTAGACTCAAAGGTTGGGTATGATAACGTTTTCAGCAATATTCTCTCTTTAGAAGACTATTAAACAATAATTAGATGACCTGTTTACACAAACTGCGAAATCATTAAGCATTAAAAGCTATCTCTCGTCATCATTATTTTTCTAACCAAACAGAATTTTTAATAATTTCTCTTACGGGGTATTTTGTCACCATTTAACAGTCATTAGTAGAGACACCAAGTAAACATTTTAGGAGATTAGTCAGAAATGAAGAACTTTTCTGATAATGTGTTAATGAAAGTTTCCTGATGTTAACAAAATCCGTGTTTACCTGCGTGGAGCTGTAACGAGCTCATTGTTGATTGGGGAAAGTTTTGCTGAAGGTTTTCAGTGGCATTGTGGTAAGAAAAGCGTCTATCCAAATGTGAGGGTCTGTAATGGCCGCAATTTGGCAAATCTTTCCCCAGTGTATGCTGTGTTGAGTTCGCCAGCAAGCTGCTTCTATACCAAAGATCATAAGTTGAAGGAGAGGACAAAAATGGCGATTGAGCGCCATGAAGCATCGGCATTGCTGATCGGACAGATTGAAGTGCGGCGCTAGAAGATGGATTAGTGCTGATATATGTTGGTCGACACAGAGCGCACGGACAACGTCCAGAAGAAAGTCTTCCATGGCATTGCCAATCAGACATGTTTCAGCTTTAGAGATGAATTTTGCGACTTCCAGTGACGGATGATGGAAAATAACTGACAATAACTGTCTCTCTCCTCGCGGACAAACATTTACTAAGTGACAATCGATGGCAAAGATGAGCCTTTATCACTATGAAATAGATGCGTACATATTTTTGGCTTAGTTTTCCATTCCCTAGCAACTTTTAACAGCTTAGTTGTTAACAACAATTAAAGTTGCTTCGAGTCTTCGTTTTTGAAAAAAATTCCTTTCAAAACGTAATTTGAATCAAATACCTTCAGACTTTTTTCTTCCCAATGTTTTTCTTGTGTTTTCTCTTTTTTTGCAACATTTTTTTTTGAAAAGTTATTGAGAAATGAACGGGCATGGTTTCGATCTTTAAGCCCTCCGGCAGTGTCTGTGCCAAAAGATGAAGTTTTTTTTTGTTTTCAAAATAGTAATAATTGTAATTTTAGTATCATTTTACTGTGTTAGATCTACTTGTTTTTTCAAATACATTGTAATTGCACATTATCATAAAACTCAGAGGGGTTTATAAAACACCCCTATAATACAACTATCTGCCATTGAATAAGTTTAATACGACGCCCCATTAAAAAAGAAGCCGACCAATCTTGGTTTTAAAAAAATCATACGTTTTCAAAATATTATCATTTCCCGCAGGTTCAACATTAGTACTTTATATATTAGGTATAACGGTAAGCTCAACTAACTCATGGATCAAAGTCTTTTTTGTAAGTTTATAGCTCATAACAATTTGGTGTTGCTGGTTGTTTTTTCATACAATATTTGTTTCCAAAGGCAAAGGGTTGGAAGAATTTATCTATTTCCTCATCACAACAAAATTGAATTTGTTATATAATTAGTCTTTCACAAGGAGATCGTGTTGCTGTTTTAGATGTTCTGCAAGCGCTTGAATCTCAAAAAGCTATTTCATTTCATTTACTTTCAATGCAACATTTAATTTTAGACCTCAATTGAATTAGATATAATATTTTTCAGCATCAATGCATAATTAACATTGGTAGACAACACTAACTCCTTAAATAGAATAATTTTCTTAATTCAAATTGCTTCATTCACAAATTATGAAACCAATCTAGATCTCATCTATCACTTTTCAACGAAGAAAATAATATTTCATGCCACAAAATCTTTCTTCCAAACAAATTTTTTTTTTGGTTCTGACAGCCGTTTAAAGATAACACTTAACAATAGAATAATCGTTTTTCGGTCTTGTTCTATCTCAAAACGACGTTTTTCATAAAATGTATTTCACATTTTCTAAAACATAACAACATGAAGGACATTTCAAAAGACAAAAAGAATTAAACGATAACGATATTTTTAACTAAATTGAACAATTTTTGAATTATTTGCTTTGTAAATGATTGTCATACAGGGTTTCTTATGTAAATGAAACTGTATGTTTTGCTTGCTTGGCAACGAACATGCACTTTTATCAGGAAAGCAGTCCAAAAGAAAAATTTATATACTATAGTCTAATTAAATTCTTTGTTTTTCTTCAAGACAGGTAATTCTTTTTTAAAGGAAAAACGTAAAACGACCATGCTACTCAAAACAGGTACGGTATTGTTTTGTATATAAACTTTGTTTCTTATTTTCCAAAAGTATAATTCTTAAGAAAAATCTGGCATGTTCATCTTCCTCAAAACAAACAGGTATATTAATTGTATTTTAATACATTTGAATACTAAAAAACTTTATTTTTCTATTCTAGAAAGTAAAATTTACACTACCATCTTACGCAAAACAGGTTTTAATGATTGCACTGTGTATAATGTTGAATAAAAACTTACATTTGTGTTTCTCATAAAAAAGTGTTTTTGGAAAGGAAAATCTGGCACGACCAAACATCCACTTATGATGATTGTATAGTATTTTGGGTGCTTTTCAAAGCACTAACAGCTTTGTTAAAATGTTATTAACGATATCATTAATAATGAAATAACAGCTGCAATAATAATAACATTAAAATTAGTTATGATAATAACAGTCTATAAACTGACTTTAGCTAAACTCTCAGTAAGCTGAGACTGGCACGCAGTCATAATGATATCCCGAATGTAAGTGTTATTGCGTGCTTCACGAACTATAACTAATAATTATAAATCATATCTGACCTCGTTAAAAAGTGTTTTAAAGGCTGAAAGGTTAAAATATGTTAAAATAATATTTTCTATTTTATTTCAGCATGTTTTAACCTTTCTAGCCTTTAAAAAAACGTTTAAATAATAATTTTTAAACAAATATTATGACATTTTTATCTGACTTCATAAATTTAATATCTTAATCATTATATCATTTTGCCGGTTCCCTCTTTGCGAAATAATTACCATAGCTTTAGGGACTTTTAAAAAGCAATTTTTGGCCGTACCGAAATGATTGACATTGATAGCTCAGTGGCGGCTGAGCGTCTTGAAATTTTGGGGAAGGGGGGAGGAAGGGTCTCGCAACACTCTAGTCAAATTTTCCAAAGTGCCTTTTGCCTATTTGCGTAGTTCATTTGCAGAGGAATACCCTTTTGTAATGTCAGTCGGGTTGAGTATGTCCGTAAATGATTTATGGCAGTTCATAGCCATGTCTATTTCCTGGATAGCTCAATCTTTACGGTTCGCGAAGCTGATATATCGACCCAATCTACCTAAAGATACTCATATCTTATTGTTATATACTACTTTTTGCAAACGTCCTGGCATCGAAACGTGGGGAGGCTCAGCCCCCCCCCCAAATTTTAGCTTGGGGGAACTCCAGCCCCCC
>JAOBRB020138327.1:0-13227 GCA_027575285.2 Zoanthus pulchellus
GTGTTGGTCCGGCCGGGAATCGAACCCGAGACCTCCCGCACAACAGACTGGCGCCTTACCAACTGGGCTAACCAGGCAGCGGTTTTATCTATATTTATCTATCTATATTTATCTATATTTATGTTGAGAGAAACGAACGTTAGCTCGGGAGCAACGTGGGAGCTATCGTTCTACGCATCATTTCAGTTAAATTGTCTTCGAAAGAGCTATAAAACAGAACTTTACTTCTAAATTATTAGTGATAAAACTCAATACCACTCAATGAAAGATATAATTTACCAAGGCTTATTACTCCTACTTTTTTTGGCGATTTCAGCCTCAAATTGTTTTTAATTCTGTCCTTATTTTTAGCAGCTCAAATTGAAGAAAAAACATTTTAAAAATAGAGACAACAAAGGCATTGCAAAACAATGAATCTCGCATTTAAAAATAAACTGAAACACCACGAGACCTCTTGTGTTTTATATTATGTTAACTTATGAGTTTTAATGAAGTTTCTACATAAAACGTTATCATAGATTTTCGGAATCTCAGCCTGAGAATGTTCTGAAATTGTTCTTTGAAACTGATTTTGGAACCGATTGAGCCTTATTGCTGTTAAAAAGAGGGTATTTTAAATGATATATCCATATATTTAAAATTTGTACTCTAGTTACAATCATATTAGAAACGCATGCGCAAAACAGTCTTTTTTAAAAATACATCTGCTTCTAAAATAGATTTCTCATTCATGTCAAACTCCAAATAAAAGAGGGACTGTCAGGGGAAGTGAAGTTCATTTTCAGGAGTAACTCAAGAGTCTTCAGTATTGTTTTTCTGCCATCCAGAGTTAGCTAGTGGCTTAAAATTAAAACATGTTGAACTGCATTTTTAAAGCATGTATTGTTACTTTATAAACAATGAATTAGAGGAAGCCCATAAACTGATAAATTAACTGAATAAAATTAGTTTTCTTTTTTTAATCCTTTACCTTTGATTGACATAACACAACAACAACTTTTTTTTGAGGTCTACACTTTAAGCTGGGAACTAACAGGTTTTATAATCATTGTATATTGACAAGCACTGCGTTGGTGGACTGTCGACAGAATTCAGAACTAGTGAATTAGTTAATTGTAGTCAAAGCAAATGACAAGCCTATAAACAGTCGATTTGACCAGATTATTTGTTTCAAAAAACATGAAGAGCATACCAGCGTTATCCTTCACAACGCAAATCAGTTATCAGATTGAAGAAATACAACTACACGTTTATCTTTCCACTGAGGTCTGAACAGCTAAGTGGAACAATTCTTATCCGAAAATCCGTCTTCCCAGTTCTCTCGGCCAAGTAAATCATAAGCAGAAAAAAACAATCGCAGAAACAAATCTAAGACAAGCGCCATTGATAATCTGGAAGATATATCTGGAAAGAAGAGTCATTTCAAGGTAACTAATGAATTAACGCCGCCGAATCTTCGTTAAGTCTTTCGGCGTTCTTGTTGAGCCACTGAAACCAAACGCAGATGTACGAGATGAATTTTCGAGTGGAAAAAGAAGTACTTCTCGTAGACGTTAGGGATAAAAACTAAATAATGTAGACGAAATTCTAATTCCGAGACTTTATCCTTATAACCAAAGCCATGCCAGACACTGAAAAAAGGCATTATTTTGAAATAAGTTTTTACTCAGCAATTATCGTAATTGGAGTAATCACGAATGGATTTATTATATTAATTTTTTCTGTAAAAAGAAAGCTTCGTAATGTTACTAACTATTTTATTGTCAACTTAGCTGTAAGCGATTTCTTTCTCAGCCTACAACTTGTCTTATATCTCATGGCCTACAGGTTCTTCCATGAAATCAAAATCCCACAGAAAATATATGCCAATATTGTTACCTCGTTCTTGACGCTCGGGATGTCCGCATCTCCCGCAAGTCTAGTTGTAGTGAGTTTTGATCGTTACTACGCAATATCGAAGCCACTCCGTTACAGATCCGTAATCACCCACCGCCGGGCTATATTCGTAATATTTGGCATATGGGTGTACGCCACAAGTATGTATTTACTCAACTGGCTACAGCTCGCGCGCATCCCAGAATATCCTCAGGTATTTCTCGTGTTACTTGCAGCTGGAAATTTTGTGTTTCCGTTTAGCGCAGTGATGTGTTTCTATTGCAAGATAATAAAGATAGCGCGAACACAATTGCGTCACACTGCACACATTCTTGAAGATGCTGCAATTCGCAAAAAACAGTTGCGAATTACGCGCAACATTTTCGTGCTAGTCTTCCCCTTGTTAGTGGTCTGGAGCACGTACTATATTTTTCTGCTTCGAATGTATTATTGCGAGGAGTGTCGAAAAGAACACTCTGCAATGCAAAATGCAGTGCTGCTCCATTTGCCTCATGTGATCGCTGCAATAAATCCAATCACTTACATTGCGCTTACAAAAGATTTTCGTGTCATCATTACTAGCAAATGCAGAAAAAGGAGTTTTACGGAAAGAAATTCAATTTCAAAGTTCGGTTTACCTACTGAAACTATACGGCTCTCGACATTTGGTCATACCGAGTAAATCTAGCATATCAGTGTGATATCTTTTACAATATATTTTGTTTGATAAACGTTTTAAGGCTTGTAACGAATTTCACTTGGAAGTTTTAAATGTACAGCAGATAGAGTATAGCACAGTTGATATGGCGTAAGTAAATATGGCTGATCTAATAAAACTCAACCGATTAACTCAAAAGCATTAGTCGCTTGTAGCTTTTTTTCTGAACCAGTAGACGCCTTGAGACAGTGAAATATTTCTAAATAAAGAAACTGAGACAGGAATATAAAGTAAGGAGAAATATACATGTATTTATCATAAGCACATAACAAGTCTGATGAGCTGTGTAACATATAAAAAGATAGTTTTTAGCTTAGAATCGTAAAAACAAAATATAAAGATAACAGAAGCGTAATAAAAGGTCAATAACATAATTCAGAACACAGTTTGAAATTCTCTTCTGTTGGTTATTAATTCTAAACACACAGCTGTGAAAATAATAATACACGCCGTAATACCTGCGGTTTAAGTTAAAAAATGTCAAAGCTTTTTAACTGAGGCTATTTAAAAAGGTATTCTTAGTATTTTATTTTCAATCAATAAACTAGAAGTAAAATAAATTGGTATTAAGATAGAAATAACAAAAAACTTTGGAGCTGTTACATATAGAAATAAATCACTACTGACTAGATTTTAAAAAATCTGTGATAGCAAACTGAAATTATGCGAGAGCCAACAGAAAAAAATATGTTTTATAATTTACAAAAACTCGCAAATTCTCGATTGTTGGTTTTCATATATCAACATAAATAGAGCACATTTGGCCTTAAATATTCAAGCGGAAAGCAACAAAGATTTTAAAAACCGCTCACATCAAGTTAACCTTTAGTTTTTCAAAAACTAAAACCTTTAGTTTCTCAAAAACTAAAGTAAAGGTTCACTTGATGTGAACGGTAATGCAACTTTGAAAGATGAATGAAATAAAATTTAAGGGAGTTAAATTTCTAACAATTGAGTTCTCTAAATGGCCGATATGTAATGAAGACATTGCGTTCATTGAACAGAATAAAAAAGAATAAGTTTTTGAATTGGTTTCCGTCACACAGTCGTTAAATTTCTGGTTTACACCCATGCACCGATTTGCATAATAGTGTATACATAAGAAAGCGTTTAATTAATGATGTTTTAAAGACATGGCAATGAATAAACTAAAAGTCGCAGACAAAAAACTGCAAAAGTTATTCTGAAAGTCTTAGTTAAAATTATAAAAACATGACGATTTCTACTTTGAATTTTTTTTTCAGTAAGATTTTTTAGTAAGATTTTTCCTGAACAAATAATTAAAAAGCAATTAAAATCGTGCGACAGTCTGAACAAAGGATTTAAAGTCCTATTTTTAACGATGGTTTTTGGTCTGCCGAAAAACACTTTAACTGGCGCCTAAATTACAACAGAAAACACACATAATGTAACATTTCGGCATTTCGATCTCGTATCCATTGTCTTAAGCTTAAAATAACAAGTTTTACTTTAGCAGAGTTTTTAAATTTAAAAATTTAAAAATGCTAAATGTTATTATAATAGCAAACATTCCAAATTGACTCACGAAAGTTTTGTGTATCTAAAGTGTTTGGACAAAAAGCTTCATCTCAAAATACGAGACCAACACATGAGCAAGTTAAATATTATACTATTCCCGGGGTTTCAATTTATCTGGTAGGAAGGTACGTCTGGTGTAGCAAGAAGGTGCAAACAAAGAGATACGATTCGTGTTGGAGGTACTTACTTCATTCAGGATGGAGGGGGTTGGGTTTTAGTACATTTTCCTCAATATTTTCAATTGTTCTTTACTTGACTCGGCTTTACCTTTCTACTGCGAGCTAAACTAGTTGCCTCCGATCCTATTCTTCGTTTGCAACCACGTGGTTTACTGATGTTTTAAAATTTCAAAACATTCATTTCTTTCCCAAACAAGATAAAGAGCTCATGAGCTTGTAGAGTACTGAATTAAAACAACAGCTCTGGGATAATTTTTGGAGCAAAAGAACAATTCTTAACGGAGTTATTCTAAATATTTACTGTAAAACATATGGCGGGGCCATGTTGGTGGGCCTTGACATACCTCCAACATAGCCGCCATAATTTCAAAGCGTTAATTTAAACATAAGATTGAAACATCTCATTATATTTCATCATATAAATGTCACTTTAAAGCATCAAATAACCAAACTTGTACGTTTGTCGAAAATATTTAGATTTTATGAGTTTTTAAAAAGCTTAACTACGATGTGTGACATAATTAGCGTCTTGGAAAGCGACGAAGAAACATCGAGCAAATTTAAAATTTTCATAAAATAATCTTTGTTTTCTTACACATATTAAATAATACAGTTGATAGGATTCAAACTTAAATTTTGATCCAAATTTTTTGAGACCTATGACGTCACATGAAGACGAAGAATAGCAACCTCGTACCCAGTTCACTGACGTAAACGTAGTATGTCAGTGAAATGACCCTGGGTACGAGGTTGGAAGAATAAGTGGATTTCACCGGACATTAAAGCGGCCATGTTGTGCCGTTAAACAAAAGAATTTTGGCAATTTCTTTTGAAACCCAAGAATTGGGATAAGCACATGATTTTTTTGATGTCAAGTAGCAACAAACATCCAGTACATACGATCAGCGGTTCAAGTCCATATCGTATTGAAAGTCTATTCAAGGATGTCACTAGCACTTGAAACACACGGTACATGCGATCAGCGGTTTAAATCAATATTGAGCGTTTATAAAGTCCTGATTATACCGTTAAAAGTCGAAATTAGAACGATATTCTCAGGTACGCAGATAAGGGGTGGTTCAGCTGGGGTTCCGAAATCCCACTCCCTCTCGCGTGTGTCGCGTCCAGGAACCCCCTTCTTAGTAAACTTCTCTTGTTTGAAGATTTTATCCCAACAATAGTTTCTTTTGTTTTATGCTTGCCATACGAAAAGCGAAAGTAACTGGATAATCTGTTTGCGTTTGTTGGGTATTTCCGGGATCTTAGTAATTGATAATTAGAGCCTCCCCCTCCTTAAAAACCCTGGACGTCCCCCCAACAAAATAATAAACTCGCAGCATTTTCTTTCTATTAGAAACTAGAGCCTTGGGAAGGTTTTACCGTGCCGGCTTTTAGTATGTCTGGGTAGACTCTTCCACAGTGTCTGCTCGTCTTTTGGTCTTCTTGCATTTAGACTGTAGCTCTGTAGAGCGCAGCGACCGCGTAAGACTGAGGAAGGGTCTAATAAAATTCAAGGGCTGCCTGTGCAAGCAAAAGCTCTGCACGATACACACACATACATACCCCCAATGCCCAGATCTAGACCGTATGTATTAGTATTTTCCAGCATATGGGCTATTACACATACTACAATCTGATTGGCTCCCTAACCTTGGGCTATTCTCGGCCCCATGAACTACGAGGCAATAGCCTATTCGGCCTTCGGTCTCATGGGCTATTGCCCTGTAGTCCATGCGGCCTCGATGTCTAAGTGTTAATTAATCTAGCAAGTGAATAACACTTTTTGCGCGCTCTGATTAGTTCATCAAACACCTGTTGAATATCCTGCGCGACCATTATAATAAGTATTCCCATGTCTTCATTCTCACAAGCCTCGTTTTGGGTAAGAATTTTTTTTTTGTCTTGATTCATATTAGACCTCGCTAGCAAGATATTTTGTTGTCTTAATTCATATTAGCCTCACTAATCTCGTTTAGGGTAAGATATTTTTCTGTCTTCTTTCATAGTAGCTTCACTAATCTTGTTTAGGGTAAGATATTCTTTTGTCTTTATTCATATTAGCCTCACTAGTCTTGTTTAGGGTAAAACATTCTTTTGTCTTTATTCATATTAGCCTCACTAATCTCGCTTAGGGTAAGATTTTCTTTTGTCTTTGTTCATATTAGCCTCACTAGTCTTGTTTAGGGTAAAACATTCTTTTGTCTTTATTCATATTAGCCTCACTAATCTCGCTTAGGGTAAGATTTTCTTTTGTCTTTGTTCATATTAGCCTCACTAGTCTTGTTTAGGGTAAGATATTCTTTTGTCTTTATTCATATTAGCCTCACTAATCTCGCTTAGGGTAAGATTTTCTTTTGTTTTTATTCATATTAGCCTCACTAGTCTTGTTTAGGGTAAGATATTCTTTTGTCTTTATTCATATTAGCCTCACTAGTCTGTTTAGGGTAAGATATTCTTTTGTTTTTATTTATATTAGCCTCACTAATCTCGCTTAGGGTAAGATATTCTTTTGTTTTTATTCATATTAGCCTCACTAATCTCGCTTAGGGTAAGATATTCTTTTGTCTTTATTCATATTAGCCTTACTAGTCTTGTTTAGGGTAAGATTTTCTTCTGTCTTCTTTCATATTAGTCTCGCTAGCCTCGTTTGGGTTAAGATATTTTCTGAATTTTCAGCTCGAAAACGAGGCTAGTGAGAATCAATTAATAAAGACAAAACAACACTAAAATAGAAGCCATATATCAATATGGCCTATACAGTACACTGGTTCCACTACACTTGTCACGTAAACGTGACCATGATAAATATTCCGGTTTTCGAAAAACGTATCGCATCACCACATTTGTCACACCAATAACAGTAAAAATGCAAAGTTTTGATGAGATTGCTCACAGTTTGGTGGAGATATGAACATGTCAATCTTTTTGCGTTATTTTTGAAGGAAAATGTATGACTTAAGCATGATAACGAGGCTGGTAGTGCATCTGATACACTACAAGCCTCGTTATCATGCAAAACTCATATATTTCGTTATATTTTTGCCGGAATATTTAACTTGAAATGTTTATACATCCGCCAAGCTATGAAGAATCTCAACGAAACTTTGGATTTTTACTATTATTGATGTGACAAATGTGGTGATGCGATTTGTCATTTGAAAAGCTGAATATTTATCAATGTCACGTTCACGTTGCAATGGTCTATTATGCACACTTCAGTATCAATGTCACGTTCACCTTAAAAGGGTCTATTATGCACACTTCAATATCAATGTTACGTTCACCTTAAAACGGTCTATTATGCACACTTCAGTAACAATGTCACGTTCACCTTAAAAGGGTCTATTATGCACACTTCAATATCAATGTCACGTTCACGTTACAAGGGTCAATTATGCACACTTCAATATCAATGTTACGTTCACCTTAAAAGGGTCTATTATGCACACTTCAATATCAATGTCAAGTTCACGTTACAAGGGTCTATTATGCACACTTCAACATCAATGTCACGTTCACGTTACAAGGGTCTATAATACACACTTCAGTATCAATGTCACGTTCACCTTAAAAGGGTCTATTATGCACACTTCAATATCAATGTCACGTTCACGTTACAAGGGTCTATTATGCACACCTCAGTATCAATGTCACGTTCACGTTACAAGGGTCTATTAGGCACACTTCAGTATCAATGTCACGTTCACGTTACAAGGGTCTATTAGGCACACTTCAGTATCAATGTCACGTTCACGTTACAAGGGTCTATTAGCCACACTTAAGTATCAATGTCACGTTCACGTTACAAGGGTCTATTAAGCACACTTCAGTATTTTGTTTTTACTGTTTTTAACCTTTTTTGGACCTGACGTGGTTGGCGCAATTGGTAAGATCTCTGCTTTCCAACCACAAGGTCCTCAGTTTGATCCCGGCACTTTGTCGAGATTCGAATATTTGTGTGACCTTCTTTTCCGGCTAAGCCAGCTCAGCTTTCCATCCTTCCGGGGTAGGTAAATGAGTACCAACGTTGCTGGAAGCTAACCTGCGACAGATTAGTGTCCCGTCCAGGGAGAGTCATCCGCTTAACACGACAGAAACCGGAGATAAGCGCCGGCCCCATGGGCCACAAGGCTCGTTTAAGGATTTAGCTTTAGCTACCTTTTTGACCTGATAGTTTGGAATTAAAATGCTCTTTTTTCATTTGAAAACCTAGTTTTTCTATAAGCATCGAAATGTTTTTTTTGTAAAAATAACTATTTGAATTTATGTTTAACCTAGGCTGAGATAAAGGCAACCAAGAGACAGTTGCTGAAATGGAAATTTGTAATAGGTCACCATTAAAATTCTAATTCAAAGTTTGTTTTCCTAAATATCTACATAGTCAGACTTTGGGAAAAGGTGGGGTAGCGCGACATACTTATTTTATTCCAGAGTTTAAAACTTATTTTATTTAAGTAGCGCAAATCTGTCCTTGTAAAAAAGTCACACCCTTTCAAATCCTAGATTAGTATTCAGCCTTTGAGCGACTTTGCCCAGTTCTTAGGGCCTGTTTACACGAGTCATTTTGCCCCAGGATGACTTTCATCTCCATGAATATTTCTGAGATTGCTTCAAATTCTCGAACGAAATCCATCGAATGAGTCTAGAACGGAAACATTGTTTTTTTACTGTTTGCACACTTGAAGACGGATAAGTTCAAATTAAATGAAATTCATTCACGGTATGAAACTGCCATTATAATCAGTTCTTTCGGTAGGAATATTTGCTATAAACTGTTCTTTAACTTTCTTCAATTCTTAGAGCCTGTTCACGAGCCGAGATATCTCGGGAGGTAGGGTTATTGCGGCGGTGTAGTTATGAAAATGTGCCTGGTTCACACGAGAATACCTGACTCCGAGGTGACTCGTTAATGGTGTTGAGTATCGCCATCTTATATCAGTATCATTCTGATAAGAACACATGCGCATGATTCACAAAGTTGTCCCTAATCCCCACACACGAAACGAGATGACTTAACGCTTATAGTTATCCCTACCTTCTAGACCGAAGTTTCTAGCACCCCCTGAACGAAATGGCCAAGACATAAAGTAAATGTAAAGAAACATGTCTCGGCCCGCGATATCTCGCAGGACCGAAATATCGTTACTCCCCGAGATATCCCTACCTCTCGAGATATCCCTACCATTCGAGATATCCCTACCATTCGAGATATCCCTACCTTCCGAGATATCCCTACCTTTTGAGTTATCCCTATCTCCCAAGATATTCCTACCTCCCGAGATATCTCTACCTCCCGAGATATCCCTATCTCCCAAGATTCCTATCTCCCGAGCTATCCCTACCTCCCGAGATACCTCACCGCATGTGATCAGGTCCTTAGGAGGAGCTTACCCGAGTGTGACAAGATAGTAGAGCCAGATTTGAATTTTGAATTATAGATATATTCATTTGAAAACCACATTCATGTTGGAAAATGTTTTTGACGACTGCCACAGAAACGAGGACGGCTCAGAAAAATCACATTCCTGTCCGCACTTTAAATTTTTGTGCGGGTCATTAGGGTTTTCTTTTTTCCTTAGACTTTATGAATACTACACGATTACATGTCCTCTATAAAGATAAACAAAAAACTGAGAAGTTTTTGTGTTACGTCCTTAAAGCCAAAGTAACTCTAACAAAGGTTGTTACACGTTGCAATTTAAACGAAACCTGCCAAGCACGATGCTTACCAGCGGACAGATATTATATTTACTATTGCTATTTCCGGTCGCAGTCCTCGTTCCTTAAGCAGGCCAGGATATTTCACGCAAACGATAGTTGCCAGTTATGTGTCGCTTCAGTGCTAGGAAGATGACGGAACCGGAAAGCGATATGTGTTAACACATTAAGTTTAATCAAAAGACCAGTGCATGGAGTTCAAGTAGCTATTTAAATATACCAAACAACTAACTCAATATATCAATATCTAAAATATTGTTAGTCTTTATCAAAACAACGTCTCTCGTGATAAAAATTTTAAGAACCAAAGTGGGGTTTCCGACAGTTTCCCATAAATATGATGCAACTGGTTTCCCAATATTTCTGAAATCTCCAGGCCAACGTAAGAAATATAATTTTCGTTCCGGTGTTTCGAAGCAAACCGAATATTCATGCTCAGATGAAGCAAAACAAAACATTCATTTGAAACGAAAATCATCCCGCATCTAATGTAAAGCGGCCCTTTAGTAACAGATTGCGATTAAAAAATATGATGATTTTGTTAATATATATCACCTACATTAATACATCGAGTGACTTATCATTGATCAGTAATTTTTAAATGCCTAATGGAAGTTATAAACAAAGTTATAATTAGGAGGTTGTGGGGGGAGGGGAGGGGGCGTCTCGGGGATCGAGATGCCTTCTAAATCCAGAAGGCGTAGCTTCATCTCCATGTTAAGTAACGTCTCCAAATCTCCTTTGGATTCTACGGACGGCATCTACAAAATCGAAATATAAATTACATTAGTGTTTACTAGTAGCCACTAAGGCCGCGTTGGTTGCTAGGATTATCCAATGCGCAATGCTTTCTGGGATGAGGCTATAACGACAACTACAAGTAAGACAGATAGCACGTGTTTACTAGTAGCCACTAAGGCCGCGTTGGTTGCTGCGATTATCCAATGCGCAATGCTTTTTGGGATATGGCTATAACAACAAATACAAGTAGAACAGATAGCACGTGTTTACTAGTAGCCACTAAGGCCGCAATGATAGCTGGTATTTTCCCAACCCTTAAATCTACCATAGGCAATATTGAGCCGGAACGTTAACAGCCATGGACAGCTCTTTCGTCCAATCAAGACCTCGCCAGAATGGGCGGCCGTGGTTGCTGCAGTTCGTAAGATCTCTGACTGTTGACCACAGGGTTCCCAGTTTGATCACTGGCACTGCCAAAATTGGAATATTTGTGCGACTTTCTAGAGTATTTGAAGATTATCAAATAGTTATTATTATCTCTAATCCAATAATAAATATGATGTTTTACAGTACCTAAATCTTATAAAACTAATTCAAAGGCAGTAAAAAAATATTACAGACCAAAAGCTAACACAAATTCAAACCAATTCATTGAACAAAATTAAAGTCTGTTTAAGATAAAAATATTGGAAAATAAAAATGTGTCAATAGTCTGATCTCAAGCCGGATATCATTGGTAAGTGCCTGAAATGAAAATGGATGCGAATGAGCTACGGATGCAAAGAAAATCAAATAAGAGCTTTTGATATTGAGCTAACAAATGAGAAAATAATATTTTAGAAATGATATTCTTGGAGCTTTTTAACAATGTCTACAGGTTCAACATCGAATTGCATTTTCGATATAATTTTACTAAACACTTTCGTTTTCCTTTCATCGCACACGCTGTGTAAACCTTTGGGAGAGGATGTGGCAAGCTTTTTTGATTTTGCACTGTCGCTTATTTTTCAATCCACGTGTTACCTAATAGTCCAGTTTCAAGTTCCCTGATACCGCTGGATATAAACAACGAAGGCGCAAGTTGCTCAGGGTAAGCCTCGATGTGAGGTTAAATATTCACAAATTCCAACAAGAACCTACTGAAGCTGAAAGTATCACAATACGCTGACTTGTGAATACTTCATAAAATCCTTGGAAATTTTGAATATGTAGCTCGAAATCGAGGCTAAGCCTGAGCAGCAGCGCCCTCGTTGTTTTTATCCAGCAGTACTCTGAAATTCGAAAACGGACTATTTGTAGCCTATTGTTTTTTCGCTACAGTGCCATTGTCGCTCATTCATTAGAATAAAAAAATGTGCCTAACTGGTGGGTTTCATAGGGTTTCAGTTCAGCGCACATCGTTGTCAGTTATACAAAAGAATCGCATAAGAGCTTGAGTGTAAACCTCATCACAGGAAATTAAAATCCTAAGGGTGCATGGGCTGGTTCATCTTGTCGCTTTGTGGAAATTAGTAAAGGATGTCGCATTACAAACTGTCGCAACGGGAATCAGTGTGGAGATATTTCGCTTGTTGCGTCGAAACACCGCGGAAGGGCTCAATTATATTTGTCAATTCACAGATACTCTGTTTAGTGAGCAGTTTAAGAGCTGTATTTGATTCCTACCTCTTTGTTAAGGAGAGTGGACAGGGCATCAATCCAAACGGCGAACTAAAAAACAAAAAGAGAAAATAAGAAAATAAATTTTATACAATGACAGTTTATTTATGGAATTAAGGTGTAACAAACTTCAAAGATTATTCTAGGCCCTGTTTCTATGGAGCTGAGTTGGTTCAATGCACGAAGCATGCGAGATTAATTGTGTCTGTTGAGAAATGGCAGGAAAATTGAAAGTTAACATCAATATGAAATGGTGTTGAACTCCTGGTAAGATAAAATTGATTTTTCACAGTTTGAAAAAAATATAAATCAATAATAAGCGAGTTACATGCTATCAATTACAATGCATGTTAAATGAAATTCTACAAGCAAGTAAACTGTGCTTACAAGGTTCGTTAATTTAAACATTTTATTTACATTCATATATATTTTTAGCAAGAACAACTTTAAAGATCTTAAACCTAATGCTATTAATTGCTAGATATTGCATTTTCTTGTCAAAGCTCCGTATAGAGTACCCAACTCTTGCAATTTATAAAGAAAAAGTTAAATTTTTCCATTTACTAGAAAAAGACTCAGCAAGTCAGCAAGGAAAGTTAGTAGAATTTTTAAAGAAATGGAGACATTTTTCCGTGATATTCTGACAGTGAACATCTTTGACTACGTCAGCTTTTTAAGATATTATTTACTTTAATACCAACGTGTGTAAAATGTAAGATACTAAGACTATCTCTGTTTATTTTGTATAAAGTACAATGGTAGGACTATTTCTGTAAGTTTGCAGAACTTAATAAAGTT
>JAOBRB020138429.1:0-13225 GCA_027575285.2 Zoanthus pulchellus
CATAAATAAAATTTAGAACATAATTATGAATCCAAGCATTATGTAGCCCGAGTAAACGCGTGTCCACGCGTCTAGTTTTAAAATGATCTGTCGGTGTGACAAATATTGTTTGGTTTGTCAGCATGTCTCCTAACGAGTGTGGTTTTCCATCGAATGAAACTGCAGGTATTACAAGTTTGGGTGCTGGGTTTAAAGTTAATTCTAGAGGGAAACCAGGTGATAAACCTAATTCTCGTTTCATTTCTTCTGAAAAGTAAATACTAGGCTTAAGTTTGCCACTCTCATCATCGAATACTGCTGTTTCCCCACCATCACTACCTTGAAACATAATGTTTGGTTTTCCGAAAAAGTTTTGAACCTTAAATTTTGATAAATTAGCATTTGGGTATCTTAATTTAAATTCATCGAGTAACGCCATCTTATTATTTGTTTCTATAATAAGATATTTTTAAATCACCACCGATCTTTCGAGGATGTTGCATTGAATTTCCATCCTTTTGGTGTTCGTTCATACGAAAATATTAACGTGCGGGAGCGGTTAACTCCTTTAAAATTTCTGCACGAACCTCTGTTCGTATCTGAGACATATTTAATTTTTTTTCTGTCTCTTTCCGATCTTTTTGACGGATTTCAAGTTTTAGTTTTTCAAACTTGTCCACCTCTGCTAAAATTAGCGAAAATTCTTTGTCATCGATGTCGTTATCTTGCAGCGCCTTTGAAACTAAGTCGCGAATAGTGTTTACCTTTGCTTTTGCCAGAGAAACAGTCTGTTCGTGTTTACTTACTTTATGTGAAAGTCGTTTAGAAGCCAAGGCACATCCCACTGATACTCCTCCACAGAGACCTCCGACAGCTCCTTAAGGGATACCGACAACGGCACCGAAACCAGTAAGAGACGTTCCTAACCCACTGGCGGATAGAATAACTGACAGCACTCCACTACCAACACTGATTTTAGTGAATATCCCTCTAGCTCGACTGTACTTTTTCCTAACATTCTCATAATGTTTCATTTCCTTCTCAAGATTATTCAGCGCATCACATGAATTTTGAAGTCTGAAATTACGCGGGTCATTGTTTTCAAGCACTTGAGGATAAATTCTATTGTATTCCTCCATGCTTTTTTTGTATTCTAGAATGAAAGCTTTAAATGAATTCGAATAGACTCACTAATTAAATTAAACTTACTTCCATTTTCATCTAAAATCGACAATGTAAAGTAGTTGATTGGATTTTTAGTTTGTGAGACTCTTAAACAAGGATAATTTTTAGATGGGACGACAGCCAACAATTGTGAGGGATTAAGTTTTACATTTTCATCTCGGGCGACCTCATTATAATATGAAGACTTTGATTCTATGAGGTCGCAAAACACTTTTAGCAGTTTTTCAGGTAACCACTGTATCGGGTAATATTTATTTGGTGTTATCTTTTCTGGAACACCAAGTACTTCTGATAGTTTTTTGGAAAGTCTAAGATTAACGGTCTTGTTTGAATATAGGGAATATCCTTGTTCAGTCTTTATAATTGTGAGCTTGGAGCTTTCCTTGTCTTTGAGTAAGATTTGCTGGAGTTTTTTCAATGTATAAGTCCCTGGTGGGATAGTTATATATATATATCTTTCGACGCATTTTCTTCAGAGTAAGGTTTGTAAACCTTTTGATCATGAGTTTCATTGAAGTTTATCCAATTTTCAGGAATGTAACAATCTAAAAGTTCTATCTCTTTTACTTTCGTTAACGATGGTTCCAGATAAACTCTTGTTTCTGGAGTTAACATCGTGATGGATAAATACGTTGACATGTTTTTTTTACTTAGCGTCCCTTATTTTTAAATTGTTCTACAAGGTAGAGGGCTACAGCTACTATAAGCAACCAAGCATTCTTACCTAAAAATCCAATAACCTGCCCTGCTGTTTTGAAGATAAAACTAGCAATAGCACCTATCATTCCCGGTAAAATCTCACCGATTTTCTTTCCAATCACTTTCAAGCTGTTTCCTACACCCTTTGCAATCGTACTCAAACCCTTTTTTAGATTAGATACAATAACACCGATAACAACACCTACTGCTGTTAAGACAGCAACTACTGTAAAGCCATACTTTTTGAAAATAGCTTTGACTCTATCTCGCAAGGACATTCGCTCTTCTATCACTTCATTCTCACGTTCGAGTTGTTCTATTTCTATTCTTTGTTCTTCTATGTTACGAATAATGTTTTCACTCTGACTCTGAGATTTTAATTCTTTTATCTTTTTCTCACGTCTAGAGATTTCTTCTTCGTTACCTTGGACTACTTCTGAAGAAGTAGGACCAAGACTTTCTTTTATTGTTTTAGGTAATTTTTCGTTTAATTCACCACCTGAATTGAAGAGATTATAACTCTTTCCTCTTGACCTCTTTAGCTTTACCATGACTTGATCATATTCATCCAAGGTAGCGGTGAATGAGGAATTAGCAGTATTGGCATTGGGAAATTTTCTTTTAATTATATCCCAAGCTTCATCTTGTTTACTTTCCCTGTGTATTAATAGTGTGTGTTCATCTATACCTTCTATAAAGGAGGTTTCTCTGTGATGAGAAAAAGTATCGGTTATATCTTCTGATCCGCGTCGAGATGAAGTCATATGTATCAACTCTCCACCATCATCACCTGGATCGATCGGTTCGAAAGGATTTCCTTTGCCAGACATTTCTGAGTCAATGTCCATGATTCTTTATTTGAAATAAATGAAGAATCTTTAAATTAATAGCATAACTTACAAAAATTTACTTACAGCATATCCCAATGCTAACATCCCTCCTCCAACATAAACCATTTCACCCATCTTTTGATCGCTACTAGGTCTATAATAATCAGAGAATTTTGGTTCATTTAGTTGGTAATCATGATGCGTTTGACTATATAATTTCAAAGCTTCATCAGTATCCGATAGATTTTTTGAAGCTTGGTGTTCAACATCCCTCTGTTGTGAGTACCAATCAATAAGTTTCTGTCTCTTCTCCTGGTATGTTGCATACTCTTTTTGATATATTTCTATAGCTTTATCGTGTCTTATTCGCTCAGTGTCTGTAGATGACCCACTTAGATATTTTGCAAGATACGAACCGCCAAAGAACGTTGTCGCATTCAAAACAGCACCACCAATCATCATTGCTACTGTTGCCGCCATTTATTAATCAATAATTTACTTCTTTAAATTTGTCTACAGCTGTTTTGGTAAAATCTTTTGCGTTTCCAGATAATCTTTCAAATACATACTAGCGGAAAGCACGGCGATCCATTTAGCGTAGCTTGTAACGCTCGATGAGGGATCGCTCAAAAATGATTCTTTCATAGCCTTCTTAGCGACGTAGCCAACTCCAGCAGACAATCCTATTAGGACTGCTGAATCAGTAACCGTTTTCACAAGTTTGTTTTCTGTTGTCATGATTTTATTTTAGATATAGAAAATCTTTAAAACTGTTTTTTTCCTACAACATACCTATTTTCGGAGTTGGTTTAGTAGCCTGCAGGATAGGAATTTTTGAGGTAGGTGTTTCTTTGAATGATTCTGGTACATGAGTTGTAACTATTTGCAAATCATCTACTCTGTTATTTTTATACCTCATAAACATATCAACTGCGGCAAACCCTATTCCGATAAGGGATACCACAGTTGTAAAAGATAGCTCTGGAATCGAAGCTTGAGATGAGCTCTCTACCTGTGTAGTGTCTTCTGGACTCGTCTCCGCTTCTGGACTCGTCTCCGCTTCACGTTTCATTTCCCGTGCAAGTGCTTCTTTCGCTTTTTTGTTATATTCTGCTAGTTTCTTACCAGCAGCAACCTTTTTAGGGTCTTTCTCTCTAACAGCTCTCTTCTTTTCAGGAAGAGGCTCCTTTGTAATTTGTTCAACAACTTCATCAGACATGATTCTTTATTTGAACTTATAAAGAATCTTTAAATCAAATAATGCTCAGTTGTGCTCAAGGGTGTGCTGAATTGTGCTCAAGGGTCATGCTCAGTTGTGCTAAAGGGCGTGCTCAATTGAGCACAGTAGTGTGCTCAATTGTGCTCAAGGGTCATGCTCAGTTGTGCTCAAGAGCTCCTGTGTTGTATTAACAGTCTCCTCTGTTGCTCCTAGTTTAGTATGCTTAGCAACCTGAACGAGGGCGCTAGCAAGTGCCACCATTCTCCCACCCTTCAATACTAAAAGACCTACAAAGTTTGACAATTCACGTTTAACCAAGTCATCGTTCTGTAAATCTTTGCTAAGCTCTCCAGAATCGTCTATAGGGAGTACATAGGAAATGATTTTAGACACTGCTTGAAGTGATGATTCTACTAATCCACCTGTTACCTGCCTACCCAAGACGATCTGGTAGCGATTAAAATATTTTTCAACGTCTTTTGTTGATATTTTCGTAATATCACCTAGGCTCATCTCAACACTGAAAAATTCCTTTGTAGCCCCAAGAGACGCGAGAATAGCCAGTGATTCTCGTTTGACTTCAACATCATCATCTTTAGATGCTGTGACGTCATCAACCTTAGGTTGTTCCTCTATATAATCTTCAACGCTTGCCATCTTACTTTATAATACATAAATTCTTTTAAATCACTGCAGGAATCTCTAAATAAATTTGGAATGGATAACGTAAACATATACAGAGTCTTGAATACTTTTCAGTTTTAAGCAGTTCCACAAACTTTTTACGAGTCTCAACGTCTAAATCTCCTCCATAATCTTCAAACAGTGTTTTGGTGCCGACTTGAGATGGATTATGGAATGAAACCACGCAGGCGACGTTGTCACGGAAGGGTTTTGCTATGGATGTTAATTGTTGTGTCAATACCCACACTGATAATCCATCATGCCTTCCAGAGAATGCTAGGTCTATAAACTTGTTCGAGCGTTGCTTTAGATCTTTAGATACAGCACAATCATCCAAAATAAGAAAGGTATTAGTACCAGAAAATAGTGTTGCACAATCTATTAATAACGCATTAATCTCATCACTGTTACTAGCATCTGGTGATAATACTTTGAATCGTTTATCTCCTTGGGCAAACTTGTGGTAGGACTTATTTTTTGCATAAGTCGGACATACTAGAACAATGTATTCAAACACATTACGGAACGGTCCTCGTAGCTGTTCTGTGAGGTATATAGTCTTTCCACAATTTGTTGGCCCAGTTATAATACAATGAAAGGGAACTTTGTCTCGTAACTCTTCCATACTTTAGTATTAACGGTATTTTTTTAAGTTCGATCAATACTTAATGGATGCAAGTCTGAATTCATGACCTCCATCAACGCGTCGGCTACCACGAACATGTAGCAAGTGATATTTCCTGATCCTCCAACTTTCCTTTTAATTTCTAGTTTTACTCCATCTCTTGTGTTGTTCAAGACCATACCCCCTCCATGAATACTGTTGTCTGGTTGAGTCCTTAAGTCAACCCAAAGAGCGAACTTGTTGTCCGCATAAAAGTCTTTTTGCTTGACTCCATCTTTTTGTTTGACAAACTCTGTTCCAAAACGTTTCTTTACAGATTCCCAGAAGTCTGATGGAACCATCCCTTTTGAGTAGAGGCGGTTTGGTATGCTGTCAACGTTAATGCTGATTGATTTTATACTTGGATTGACAAACTTCTCAGAGTCTCGTGTTCCTGCTGTGTAACTCTCTGTGAACAAGCACAATATCCCTGTCATAGACCTTCTCGGTAGATTAATGTGCTCGTTTATAACGCTGTCATTAAGTTTCGAAATGGTGAAGGTTTTGTGGAGAAGGATGTTCTCGTAAAAGAATCCTTTGCCTACCTGATAAGCAGACATTGCATCGCTAGCTAAGTATTCGCTTGAGATGCAAGAATATTCCAGCTCAAGGTTTGTTATTGAATACCCTGGAGTCTTGACCGTGTCAGGATAAACAACAACATCAGATACTGGGGCTAGGGTAATCTCAAAAGTCAGTTGATGAATTAACGCCTTTGGATAGAAAGCCCCATGCTCATTGAGAATAGAATGGTCCAGTGGGATACAGTACTTAGTGTTGTGAACTGCTGCAAGGGCTACTTCCTCAGCATCTGAGGTCGACTTGTCGCCAGCGTTGGTCCTGAGCTTCCTCATGTTTTCAGAAGAGATACCTTGTTTTAGTCTATCATTACGATCTTCAGAATATAAGTCATGGTAGGTGTGAAAGAGATCGTATCTTTGATTATCCTGTAGTGTTTCTCCACCGAATAGAACTTTCTGCCTTGAAATCAAGTTCCGACTCACATTGTTTACTAGGGTGTTGTTTGCATGACCGGTAACAGTCAAGTCAAATAGTAGGGACACGCTTCCTGGAACAATCACTACATTCTCTGTAAGTTTTGGAATATTTATATATAGAGTTTCTCCAGGACTTGCTGAGGAGGGATTGAGCGTAATTCGATTTAGTGATGATTCCGCTTTCAAGCCAAAAGGCTCTCTTGAGACCCTGTTAGGATTAATTTTTTCTGATACAGCTTTTGACATAATTAATTTTAAGATAACAACGGTTAATCTTTAAATAACGTGATCATGCTATCTAAGATATATTATTCAACGGACGGATATTTTAAGGGGACTTCAGCCATCTCAAAGTTAGCTGATAAAGCTAATGTTAGTAGAGCTGAGGCTAAAAAGTGGCTTGAAAAACAGGCTCTGTGGCAAATCCATCTTCCTGCTCCAAAGTACATTCCAAGACCTCATTGGACTGTGGATAAGTCTAATCAAATTCATCAAGCTGATCTATTGTTTATGCCTCACGATAAAGTAGGCAAAAAGACTTTTCTCTATGCTCTTGTAGTTATTGATATTGCTAGTCGATACAAGGATGCAGAAGCCTTAACCTGTAAAGATTCGAGTGGAATCGCGAAAGGGTTTGAAAAGATTTATTCACGAAAGTTAAAATGGCCTGCAACTTTAATTGTGGATCCTGGTAAAGAATTCATGGGAGAGGTAACAAAATTAATGGAAAAATATAATGTTACAATACAGAGGTCGGAAGCTGGTAACCATAGAGCACAAGCTTTTGTTGAACGTGCTAATAGAACACTGGCAGAAAAGCTGCTTAGCCATCAGTATGCACAAGAGATGATTAGTGATGATCGCTCTAGAGTTTGGGTGAAGCTTTTGCCAGATGTTTTGAAAAGTTTGAATAGTCAACCGATAAGAATCACTGGCAAAGAGCCAGCAAAAGCTATTAGGTTGAAAGAGGTTGATATAAAGTCTGTGAAATATGAAAGACCTGTTGGTTTGAGTGAAAAGAAACTGCCACCGGGGGTTGGAGTTAGATACTTGCTTTCTCCTGGAGAAGATGAGGGAGGTACACGCAGACGAGCCACAGATCCTATTTGGAGTTTGAAAGTCTTTGATCTATCACGCAGTGTTGTTTCTGTTGAGCAGCCTGTGTTGTATTATCTAGAGGGTGGACCGAGGAGGTCGTTCGTTAGAGAAGAGCTGCAGGTTGTTCCTCCAGACACTGAGCTGCCACCTAATTCTGTGTTAGAATAATGCCCATGAGCGAAAGTATGTATGCCATCCTCGTAAATGACTCGCTTGTCATCCTCATATGATAGGGCGACCTTGTTAACCGTTTCAGTGAAAACTTCGTGCTTATGACTTCTGATTACATTCATCCGTCTCATCTGTGGTTGTTTATTGAATAGACAATCCTTGTAGTCGCCGAAACTGATGCATTTCTTGACGACTGCTTTCTTAACACCCTTACATTTCTTTTTTTCCTCTCCTTCATCAGATATGTACGAGTATAGCTTGGCTCTCAAACCTACAAATTCTGTAATTTGCTGACCTCCAACCACATCTTTGAACATACCGATGATTTTCTTGTTCACACCTATCTCAATGCTTGATAGGTGATCCTTTGGATAGTTGCTTGTATCGAACCTGGATTTTACATCTTTGCTGATATCCTTGTAAAAGTCCTCTGTCTCAATCTCATAGGCAAGAGAATCAGTATCTGTGAACAACAACTTGGCTTTGGCGTCATATTTTGGTTTGATGTAATTATAGTGAAAGTCGTACATTAACGTCTTACTTAAGTCTAGAATGGACATGCCTAAGTAAGCGGGTTTGTCAAATACCAACTTTGTTTTCTTCATGTGGATGGCTGTAAGGTTCTCGCAAAAGGTGGTGCGATGTTGGTAGTTTGGCTTTGATATTAACTTTTTAGCATCTTTTTCATTCGTGACTAAACGAATGTCTACCCTGTTTCTGATGTTTTCCATGGTTTTACCAAAGACGGAGTTGTTCATCAACTTGAAGAAATCTTTCTCAAAGTCGTTGGTTGCTTTTGCCCTTAGTTTGGTATTCAAGTCAATGTACGGCTTCAACCACGTAGACTCTTCGAATGTGATACCCCTGTGAATTTTGGTGAGTATTAGTCCTAGGCTTTTGTAAAGTTTCAAAGACTCATGATGGATTACGTACTTTGTCTTATGGTTCAGGTTTGGGATTAGCTTTTCTACTTTGTCGACCTTGATGCTCTCTGGAGCTAATGGGTAGTCGTTGTGTAAGTCATGTAAGTACTTAGGGTATTCCAAGTTAACCTCTAGTATGCATGGATGGTTTTTCCAGTCTGTAAGCTCTTGGTTAGTCATCCATCTAAAACCGTGAGTAGGGAGTGGTTTACTCATTGCCCACCCGTAGAGATTATTTGCATCGAGGTAAGTGATATACTTTGTGGGTAAGTTAGGATCAAAGTTGATCATGTATGGGTTGTTGGCTTTACCATATCGTGTAGAGATCATAGAGACCCCACCACGAATGCCCTGTTCAACCATAAGTAGCATGTCAGGATCAGTTAACAGCTCTAAATTCACATTTGTCAACTTTAACGCTGCATCCCAGGCTAGTCCAGGTGCTGTGTAATACCACGCCGGGTCTAGACCATAGTTTCTGCAGCAAACATCTCTAAAGTTCTCAAAGACGTCTGCTAACAGAAGTATATCAGTCTCAAGATACAGATCATGGTATTCCCTCATGGTTTTCATCTCAAAAGTTTCCCACACCTTCTGAGCATGTTGATAGTCCTCGTCTGAGATTTCGGAGTCATTGAGTATAGAATAGAACGCATCTCTAGATGGTAATTGCGTTCTTGATAGTTTGTCAAAACTATCGAACCAATCATATGGGAAAACACCCTTTCTAAAAAACAGTTGTAATTGTTCTCCTTCATAGTAACTTGCTAGGTTGTTGAAAGATTCGTTTGATAGATTATTAACTAAGCTGCTAAGACTGTATCCCATAAATTTAAAGGAGTCGATGAATCTTATATCTCGCTTCACATCAACCTTCACACCTTTTTGGTTTATAAAACTGTCAACAACAATCTGTTTCGTAAAACTGATGTACTTTTCCTCATTATTAGGTATACAGTTTATTTTACCTTCTGATGTACCAAGGTTCTTGATGAATAGGTGCGAATCGTATCCAGATAGGTTGTGGAAGATGACTGGGAAGAACTTTGGAATTTTGTAGTTTAGGTTGCATTTATTATGAGCTGCGCCCTTATACTTTCCTGTAAGGTGACAGTGGTCTAATACCTTATCTTCTCCTAATTCACCCTCACAGATGTGACAGTGAGTGGCATTGTTATAGGCGATTTTATCCTTCAGAGTCATATTAACCTTCTTAGGGAACTTGAACTTATTATAAATGATCATAATATCTGACTCTAGACTTTCTACAAACATCTCTGGGATATCTTCGTCTGGGAATTCAGCTGTGTGTCGTACAAGCTTGGGTGGAAATATATTGTCGTCAAAGCACTTGATGAGATAGCAGTATCCTGATGGTTTTTGCTTCTGGTATTGCTTAGTAAAGCTTTTACGTTCATCTGGGGAACAGGTTGATATATTCTCTGTGAAACTTTCAAAATCGGCATAGACAACGAAGGGGACTCGCATTTTTCTGTTGAAATTCTTGAATTCTGTATAAAGGGGATTTCCATCTTTATCTTTTGGCATTTCAATATTAACTTCTTCATTTTTATAGCAGTATTCAGAATGTTTTTCTAATGATTGTTTGCATCGAAATGAGTTCAGGCATCTATAGCATAAAAATCGAGTATGATGAAATTTATCAATTTGAGTAGATACTAATCTAGTCATATTCTTTATCCAGCAGTAGTGATTCGTTTCATTGTTTGATATGAGAAGTAAGTTGATTACATGAGCTTCATTTTTCTTACTTATTTTTAGAGGGTATACATCACCTTCATATCCGAAGACGTTAATCGCATATGGGTTTTGCTTTTCGAATTTATCAATCTGTTTTAGTGAGGTGGGAAACTCTATTTTTGACCAGTCGAAATTCTCAGAGTCCTCTCTCATTTGTTTAGTTAGTCTTTGAGGATCTTTCTTCCTAGGAAACACAGCAGAGGTTACTGCCCACTTGAAACACTCATGATCATTCTCATTCTTAACATTGATGATTGCCTATTTGGATGCTAATTTTGGTGGAAGTGAAATATAGGAACTTCCAGAAAGTGGTTCAAAGGGGTCGATGTTGATATCAAAGTATTCCACTCGATCAAACTGCCACCCAGAGCCTTTGTTTTGAAATTTCTCAATCAATACAAGTAAGCGATTTGTCATTGTATTGAACAAGTCAGAGAAATTGGTTGACTCTGTTATTATTTCTACAGAGCTGTGGAAGTAACCTAAATCTTCATCGGTCAGATTAGTGGTTGGGTTCTCTTTGATGAACTTACAGGTAAAGATAAACTTTACTTTGATGGGTTTCTTTTGTTGGCTGATGAGGCTTAGAATTTTTGGTTTGATATTAGTGATGAACGTCTTGGGGTCATACCCTTTTTGTCCGTCTATTCTATGGGTTTTTAGATACCCCTTCAACGCTGTTTGATGTTCTCTTGGAGTGAAGTGGTCAAGTCTGTTGAATATACTGTTTGCTTTTTCCTTTAGACTGTCGACTCGTTTATTTACAGTCTTTTTTATAGACTTTGGGACATAAGATAATATCCAATCCGCAAACTTGTTTATCTCTTTCTTTACTGATGCTGTTGCCTTCTCAGCTAAATGCTTGAGTGATGGAACAAGGGAATTTCGAGGGGGATGGGAAGGTTTTAGAATGGGTACATTAATCTCAGGTATCGGTTCATCAATAATATTCGATGCCGTGTTAGGGACTATATTAACACCATCACCTGGTGATAGTGTATTACCCAACGCTTCGATGAGTTCGGCTTTACGTAATTTGTAATAACCTTTGATACCCTTCTCTTTGGCGAGGGCTTTCAACTCTTTCACTGTATGCTTGCCCATTTTTATTATATTATCCGTGTCTTTAAACCATTTTTTTAATTTTATATGTTAGCTAAAGTCGGTTAATATGATGTGTGTAACTGCTAAGGCATTTTTTAAGGGGAGGAGTGTATCAAACATTTCTTGCGCCAGGTGCGCCACTTTATCATTTTTTCTCAGTCTTAGGTATCAGCTCATACACCAAATGACCATAAATAGAAACTAACTTAAGTATTGCCAAGCTGAAAAATGTCAGAAAAAAGGTTTGTTGTCACTTTGAGGTATCAAAGATTTCGGAGAGCTGGTGAAATGTAATAAAACACTTATGCGTTGAGTTGGCTATAATCATCTCATATCCAATAATTGTTAAATAATAGTCATCCTGAATGCATCAAGATATGAGTTACCACATTTAAAATGTGAATATCGAGTTATATTCTAGTTATAAGGTTAGATATGTATGTAGCACATGATAGTTTCACATACACAAAGTATGGCAATTATGTTTGTTTATCAAAGCGCACAAAAAAAGGCTACAGCTATATACCTCCAGTGAAAACCACCTTTTTCTATGCAATGCTCTATTTGTCCAATCTCCACCAGTTGTTCTATCTTTGGCTACCATTTTGGAACAAATGTAAGCCAAGGTTTGCTAGTCGTACACAATCTTTTTGAAACAGATGTAGGCCAAGATAGTATTGGTGTACACAAACATTTTGGGAAAATTCATATAGAGCAAGGTGTATTATAATATAGTTACGTGAAATCGCGAGCTCTGATTGGCTAAAAAACATGAACAAAACTCCAATGGAGCGGAAAGCACTTAATATTATCGACCGAGGGTTTTATGCACCAGTAATATTTGATTCAGCGGTATTACTTTTTAAACTATCGCGGGAAACGGGAAATCACCCGTTCGAATTAAAATGACCTGGGATTAGCATCTACTGAGGGTTTTATTCTTCAGCAATACATAAACAGAACATGCTGTGGAAGCAATAGGAATTGACTTAGATTTTTCAAAAACAAACGTGGCACACTGGAATGCAGAGTTTATTTTACTCTTCGCAACAAGAACAAATGGATCAGAATAAGGTTGTGTGGCAAGTGACAAGTGTCCTCGATTATCTGCAATGGCCGGACTTCACTGCAGCATAGAAAGAAAGTCGCAAGACAATTTTATAAATATAAACTAGTGAGCAGCACTGTGCTTTATTTTTCATTGACCTTTGCTCAACATCCACCTCATATAATTTATGTTTTTTTCTTGTCTCAATTTGCAGTTTCTTTAATATTTAACTCGGGATATGTAGCCTATGTTGGGTGTAACTTGGTGTAGAGGACACAGAATTAAACAAGGTTTGTGATTGGCCGAAATAAGGTTGGGGTAAGATTTATCTTTCTTTTGATTGGTTCAAAAATCTGTGTCCTCTACACCTTTTTGGATTTGCAGTGTTCTAAACATTCCATTCAATATCTTATTGTCTGTTATGTTTCATACACTTGTGATTGAAATTTTGTACATAATATAACATTATTTTATCCCCGCATTCTATTTAATGCGACATGTGCTAATTTGAACAGTGTGTTTTCGAACCTTTAGGAATCAACATCTGTGAATTCCATTTTTACTTTCAAAGCTAGGATTCTAGCTCTCAGTTCCTGTTTAATGCTTCAAATAAAATGGAACAATAATGCTTAATAATTAAATTTGAAAAACTAAGTTATATTAATTATACTGATTTTAACATTCACAAGTTTTGACAGGACATATATTTCTTTTTCAATGTTTAAGAAAATTTTGTGTCTTTATAGTTATTGTTACTACATAAATTTGTAATTGTTGCTGCAGGTAATTTCTGCCCTTACACATGACTGATGCATATAAATACAGTTTTTGGCCCCCTACTATTTAAGACTGGAACAATCTA
>JAOBRB020138747.1:0-13223 GCA_027575285.2 Zoanthus pulchellus
AATGGTCCGTCTCTAAGGAAACAAAAATATGAAGCGTTGAATGATATACTTGAGTAAGCATTTTGTATAACTGCGAAGCCATGTACCGACAAAAAGAGTTTATAGTGTCCCATGCTGCCTCACCAACTTGTTCAAATCCTGGTTATGCTTAGAGTCTATCACAAAGTTTTGCCGCGATCGATCGCATGTCGAGAAATGATACTTATCTTGTATTAAAAATTAAGCTTCCTGCTATGTGAATTTTAAGTTCTTGCCAATAACATTAATTATGATATTATAACATTTTACGTTTGCGACACAAATAATGACAGAATTTTTTATATTTTCCGTTAAAGGAGTCACGTTTATCATCTCGTTATAAAAAAAAATTGTATTCAAAAGTTGAGACCAAAGCGAGATTCATTTACGTCGTCTTGTTATCATTTATGCATTCACTCTCAGCGTAATTTATAAAATGTTTTGATAGTTTTGCCTCCTCAACTTTCCTGCCTAACATAATAAATTAAAGTCTAGCCATGAAATCTAACAAGGGTAGAAACCGTTAATAGGGTTAACAAACTGATAGTGAGACAGAGTTTTACAGAAACTACAGCACAATTTTTTCAGTAGACAAACTACTATATAGGCTTATAGCAGCAGACGTATGCATGAGGACTGTGTCTTATATACACGAAGTAGTATACAGCCGACATTGCATGCTTTGAAATCAATGGCTTGGTCTTGGGACAGATATAGTTATATTTATATACTTAAAATTAATCTAAATAGCTAGAAATGAGTTCAGTAGGATGGTATTAAAAGTTTGACTTCTAACTTTTTTGATAGTTTTAAGAATTTCTAAAAGTTGATCTCTGCCAAAAGCGGTTGTTTTGGAGATTGAATTCCCATTAACTGCGCATGCTTAGTTTGCTTCCAAACTGACACACATTGTGTTACAAAATCGCTATGCACTCTTTGATTTCCCGCCAAGTGTCCGTCGTTAACGAGTGAACTGTTCTACAACAGAAGAACGTTTAAAAACCACTTCGAAGCTTCTTGACAAGGATTTCATTTGAAGGTATTTGAAAGTTATTTTTGAAAATTTTGTCAGTCATAAATGTTTAAAATTTTTTTTTGAAGATAGACAAATTATCAATGAATCTATAAAAACAATTGAGGCTCATACGTTTCAGATCTCGATAGTTAATCTTCAAATCATTGCTTACATACAGTGTTTGGATTAAATATTTCGATTTTCAATTGAATCGATATGCCAAGAAATATTTAGGGGTTACCAATTCAAATATTTAAAGATCTTTTTTCAACAAAAAATATGTACGACAAATAACTAAACTGAAGAAGTTTTTAAAAAGTAAGAAACTAGAGCTGGTTTTAAAAATAGAAAAATGGTTCAGCTAATATTGGCTTTTGCGCAATGAAGTTAACCTTGCAGATGACTTTCTATACTCGCCAGCTGTTCCGCTAGTCAACTCTTGCGAACATAAATAATAGTGCTTTACCGTCGAAATCTTTGTTATGCATGAGATAAAAGCTAAGATGTATCTAAAATTACGAATTTAAAAATTCCTAGAAGGAGACCGAGAGCTCAAATTGCAACGTTATTGAGGAAAGCTACTTTAGTTTATAAAAAGTGTGAAGTTTGACTAGAATTTGGAGAAGCCATTATTGTCTGAAAATTGGTTTTTGCTATAAAAGTGCACGTTTTTCTAACCATGTATACAAGCTGGTTTTTCATTTATGAAACCCTGGACAATGGCTCAGTTATGAATTTTTTAATCAGTTATCTTCTTAAGCTGTTGTAACAAACAGTTTTAGAAACAAATTGTTTAGTTAGCGTCCTTTGCTTTTGCCTAAACGTGGGCGGGCGGGCGTTTTTTTTTAAATTTTTTCTATTTCTAACGGCTTGGTTTTAGGTCCAAAACTGGATGTACTTGCGCAGTATAGGTTCTTCTCGAAATTTCTTTTATCTATACCAAAATATAAAAGCAAAAACAATAAAAAAATTCCCGAGTGGGCCATTTTTTGTGGGCGGGCGCGGACGCTAACCAATTATTTTTTTTCTTATGCGGTCTTATAAAGTTTTATCAACTCAGCTGGTCCAAACGTTAAAATAGAAAACGGAAAATTAAAATATGAATCAATATAAACTAGATTATCAATCTGTTTGGTTTCAATAACCAACATAATTGTCACAACGTAAAATTTTAAACTTGAATATTTGGATTCGGTCTTCGTTCAACTCTCGCATTGCTTTAGAGTTTTATAACTAATTAACGCTTTTTGTTTTACAGCTTCATACAATATATGTCTTTGTCCTTATGCGCGTCTTTGTTTGCATCTCAATAAGCTAAGATGTAGTTTAGTTTTCGTTCTCTTTTGTTACTAGCCTACTAGAAGTAAACGTTTGGTCCATGCTCTGACCAACTGTAATGGATGTTAAGGATAGTAGTTGGGAAATCAGCTATACTATACTCTACCAACAGAAACTATAGTCAGGCCTAGAGTAGAGACTATCAGAGCTACTCAAATAAATCCCCGCCGGTTACAAACTACACACATGTTAAGGACAAAAGACATTATATTATATGAAGCTGTAAAACAATAAGCGTTAATTGGCTATAGAAGACTAAAGCAATGCGGGACCGAATCCAAATATTTAACTAGCTTAAAACTTTACGTTCGGACGTATGGTTGGACATACAAGATACGGTTAGACATACAAGAAAGACATCCATGGTATGTTAAGTTAATATACATTGCAGTAACATATACTAACAAAATTATCATTGTTGTGACGAAAAACTTAAATTTTTTAACATTTGCTTGTACTGTGGCAAAATTGAAGAAAATTTAATTATTTCACTAGGCAAGAGTTTTAAAAATTGAAGCGTTGAATGGTATCTTTGAGTAAGCATTTTGACTATAACTGAAAAGTCGTGTGCCGACAAAAAGAGTTCAGTGACTGGTTCCTGGCTATGTTTTGAAACTATATCCCTAGAATTTGCCGCGATCGATCGCATGTCGAGAAATGATACTTATCTTGTATTAAAAATCAAGCTTATAGCTATGTGAATTGTAAGTTCTTGCCAATAACATTATTTACGATGTTATAACCTTTTACGTTTGCGACACAACTACTGCCAGAATTTTTTATATTTTCCGTTAAAGGAGTCACGTTTACCATCTCGATATAAAAAAGTTGTATTCAAAAGTTGAGACCAAAGCGAGATTCATTTAAGACGTCTTGCTGTCGTTTATGCGTACAGTTACTTTTGCATTCACTCTAAGCGTAAATTTTAAAATGTTTTTTAAAATAGCTTTGCCTCTTCAGTCAACTTTCCGGCTTAACATAGTAAATTAACTGTCTAGCCATGAAATCTAACAAGGGTAGAAACTGTTATTTACAGAAACTACAGTCATCAAAAAAATCGAGCACAATTGGCTCAGTAGACAAACTACTATATACCAGCAGACATAGGCATGAGGAACATGAAGCATACCCCACTGAGTATATTTCAGCCAATCACAAATCTTGTTAAATTCTGTGTCCTATACACAAAGTAATACAGCCGACATTGCATGCTTTGAACTTAATGGCTTGGTCTTGGGACAGATATAGTTATATTTATATACTTAAAATTAATCTAAATAGCTAGAAATGAGTTCAGTAGGATGGTATTAAAAGTTTGACTTCTAACTTTTTTGATAGTTTTAAGAATTTCTAAAAGTTGATCTCTGCCAAAAGCGGTTGTTTTGGAGATTGAATTCCCATTAACTGCGCATGCTTAGTTTGCTTCCAAACTGACACACATTGTGTTACAAAATCGCTATGCACTCTTTGATTGCCCGCCAAGTGTCCGTCGTTTACAAGTGAGCTGTTTTACAACAGAAGAACGTTTAAAAACCACTTCAAAGCTTCTTGACAAGGAACTCTTTTGAAGGTATTTGATTTTGAAAATTATTTTGTAAAATTTTGTCACTCATAAATGTTCAAAATTTTTTTTGAAGACAGACAAAATATCAATGAATCTATATAATCAATTGAGGCTCATACGTTTCAGATCTCGATGTTTAACCCGATGGTTAAATAATCTTCAAGTCATTGCTTACATACCGTGTTTGGATTAAATATTTCGATTTTCAATTAAATTGATATATGCCAAGAAATGTTTAGGGTTACCAATTCAAAGGTTTATAGATCTTTTTTCAATAAAAAAATTTACTATAAATAACCAAACGGAAGAAGCTTATAAAAGGTAAGAAACCAGAGCTGGTTTTAAAAGTAGAAAAATGGTTTAGCTGATATTGGTTTTTGCATGCTAAAATAACGAATTTAGTAATTGTTACTAGGAGACCGACGCTATTGAGGAAAGCTACTTTAGTTATTAAAAGGTTCGAAGTTCGAGTAGAATTTGGAGTATCCATTTTTGTCTGAACATTGATATTTGCTATAAAAGTGCACGTTTTTCTAACCATGCATGCAAGCTGTTTTTTTATTTATGAGACCCTGGACAATGGCTCAGTTATGAATTTCTTAATCAGTTATCTTCTTAAGCTGTTGTTAAGTAATAAACAGTTTTAGAAACAAATTGTCACGTTAGGCAACATAAAAATAGTTGGTTTAGTTAGCGTCTTTTGCTTTTGCATAAACGTGGGCGGGCGGGCGTTTTTTTAAAATTTTTACTATTTTTAACGGCTTGGTTTTAGATCCAAAACTGGATTTACTTGCTCAGTACAGTTTTTTCTCGAAACTCCTTTTATCTAATTTAAAATATAAAAGCAAAAAAAAATAAAAAAAATTCCCGAGCGGGCCATTTTTTGTAGGCGGGCGCGGACGCTAACCAATAGATTTTTTCTTACTGCGGTCTTACAAAGTTTTCTCAGCACAACTGGTCCAAACGTTAAAATCAACAATGAAAAATATGAATCAATATAAACTGAATTATCAATCTGTTTGGTTTCAATAACCAACATAATTGTCAAAACGTAAAATTTTAAGCTTGAATATTTGGATTCGGTCTTTTTCAACTCTCGCATTGCTTTAGAGTTTGATAACCAATCAACGACAAATAACATATGCTATATGAAACTGTAAAACAATAAGCGTTGATTGGTTATATAAATCTAAAGCAAATTAAGTAGCGCTGTTTAGACATAACGACAATTTCTAAGATAGAGTCCTCGTCAGTTTTCGTTATATTATTCAAAACGGCGATCGTAAGCTGAATAGAAAGTGAGTTTTGAGATTATTACGAATTAGCGGCACGAAACGTTTTTGATTGACAGTTTTTCAACTCGGAGTATATCATAGTAACGGAAAAAGCCCCCTGGTTGAATGATATCCTTGAGTATTAAAGCATTTTGTAAAACTGCGAAGCCAAAATAAGTTCAGTGTGTCCCATGCTGCCTCACCAACTTGTTCCAATATTGGTTATGTTTGGAAACTCTCCCAAAATTTTGGCGCGATCGATCTCATGTCGTGAATGATACTTATCTTGTATTAAAAATCAACCTTCAAGCTATGTGAATTGTAAGTTCTTGCCAATAACATTATTTACGATGTTATAACCTTTTACGTTTGCGACACAACTAATGACAGAATGTTTTATATTTTCCGCTAATGGAGTCACGTTTATCATCTCGATATAAAAATGCTGTATTCAAAAGTTGAGACCAAAGCGAGATTCATTTAAGACGTCTTGTATTCACTTTCAGCGTAATTTATAAAATGTTTTGATAGTTTTGCCTCCTCAACTTTCCTGCCTAACATAATAAATTAAAGTCTAGCCATGAAATCTAACAAGGGTAGAAACCGTTCATAGGGTTAACAAATTGATAGTGAGACAGAGTTTTACAGAAACTACAGTTATCAGAAAAATCGAGCACAATTTGCTCAGGTAGACAAACTACTATATAGCAGCAGACATAGGCATGAGGAACATGAAGCATACCCCACTGAGTATATTTCAGTCAATCACAAACCTTGTTAAGCTCTGTGTCCTATACACAAAGTAGTACAGCCAACATTGCATGCTTTTAACTTAATGGCTTGGTCTTGGACAGAAATAGTTATATATATTTATATACATTTTAAAAAAATTATCTAGATTTTCCTTAAAGTGAAAATTAAGACATAAATTCAACCTTTGGCTGTCTTCGTGACCGTATTTTCAAGAATGATTTATTTAATAAACTTGATCTGTCGTGTACAATGCATGCGAAACGTCAAAAATATGCGATAATCTCCACTCTCTAAATTTTAAGTCCTTTATTTATTTTACTTCATTCTCATCAGTCCAACGTATTAAATCATATTTTGCACAGCTTTCAGTTCAATAAAAAGTGTGACAGAAGTCAAACTAAAATGCGTAATATTTTGGTAAATGAAAATCTGTGGAACGGTTGCATTTAGTTTGGACTCAAACATAAAACTAAAGCATCAGCAATTAAATGACGAATTAAAAAACAAATTTCATTAGGCAAATCCTCTTTCTTTAGAAGGTAACGTTTGACGGTTTTGAGGGAGAAACTGATGATGCACGTGTGTGTAAGATTCGGTCAAAGCGCAAGAGAACAAGTAAGATATCTATTACGAGTGCAGCAAAAAATATTTCTTTTTCTTTCTCCCAAAATTACAGAAAAGTTGTTTTTTCTTAATTTTATCACCCACTAAAATGTCCGTTTCTAATTTTGTCGTGCTCTATTTTATTTACTATCGACCATGTAAGTAAACGTGATCAAATCAAGGTCAAATTCGGAGGCAGTGTGGCGCAGTGGTTAGAGCTGGGGATTTGAATTCGGAAGGCCCGGGTTCAATTCCCCGACTCTGACCACTAGATGAATTTGTCCTCGGCGATCCCACCACTTATCAAACACCGTCAAGCACCACCAAACAATATATTTGATAATGTCTGACTGAGCAACATGCTTGATCAGTTTAAACCGGCCTTTTAACCAATAACTGAGTAATGAAAGTCAAGGTAATTAAAACGTTTGTATGCAACACAACGCTGTAACTAGATATCAACTTGTATCAATCTCGATGTTTCCGTGTTTTTATAACAGATGTATGACAAGGCCAGTAAAGATGAATTCAAGTTTGGTTATGGGAGATTTCGTCCGAAATGGCTGCAGTGGTTAAATGGTCCTAAATCGTTTATGATTTCCTTAAGTTTACTCACTGTATTGAAAGGTAAGTTGTTTGCAAAGACAAATTTGAAAATTTTGTTCAACTTAACCAAATTTTTAGTATGTCATATTGATTGCATAGACTTTGCGAAACAGAAAAAAATAGCTACTCTCCTGTAAAATATCATTACTAAATGTAATACCGATCACTCCTAAACATATATCATGCACATGTAAATGTAATACCAATCTATGTTAAATGTAATATCACATGGAAATATAACACCTACCAATTGTAAATCTAATATCACATGGAAATATAACATCACTTGTAAAGGTACTGCTAATCACTCGAAATGTACCATTTAAACTAACTTACTGCTTCTCCGCCTATATAAATGTAATATTACTCGTACATCTAAACCGTAAATGCAAACGTATTTTGAATGAAACGTTACTTTCTATGCTTTATAGTCGTGTTTAAATTTTATGCATTGTGTTAAACTTTGATAATTTATATTATGTAATCACTATCCGGCGTAAGGATATTATCTCCCCTATTGTTGGTTATATGTGATTTCAGGTTATTTTTAAAATAACCTAGGTTGAAACTGAAAACAATCTGAAATTAAAAGTACCTTTTTAGTAACCTCTTTGTGTTTGGAGACACACAAGGCCTCGGTAAGAGTTCACCATCGGGTGCGCTTCGTTCCTGGTGACTCCATGTCCACTGCCCTCCTTCATTTCTCGCTCCACTGTCCTCCTCTATGGCTCTTTTGATTGGTCTGCCTCTCTTTCTACGGCTATCAGGGCCTAAAACCTATGTATATCCCCTTGTGCAGACTTTGTACTTCTCAAGATCGCAATGGAATAATCGTATCACATTCTTTTTTCTATTTTATGGGTTTTCCTAAATCCCTTTTCAGCAATTTTTTGCAGCTTAGAAACACAACAATATATTATCTTAATTTTTGCTGTCATTGTCATATTTGACGTTATGAAAACCCAATCTCTGTCCCATAATTCAAGTTAGATATGGTAAAACCTTCCACTGAAATTAAAATGAGTTTGCTTCCTGTTCAGCATTTACAACTGGCTACTTCCATCAGACGCTGGCCGTAATCGAGAAGCGGTTTCAGATGACAAGCAAAGATCTTGGGTTGATCACCGCAGGCAACGACATTTCCGGCCTCGTTCTCATAGGTTTTGTAAGCTATTTCGGTGAACACGGAAATAAAGTCAAATGGCTTGGATATGGAGCTCTCATTACAGGTAGGTTGTTATTAATGATACATAATGTCAGTGACATTACCCCAAATATAAAAATATCGAATTAACCCTATCTAGTCTGCGCTATTTTGACGTATTACTCTCTGGGGAAGAGGGAAAGGCAGTTGATTCAACCCCCCACCGTAACTTTCTTTTTATTCATCCAAAACTTGTGAAACCTAGCTGGTTCAATCGATAAATGTTGGACGATAGTGGTGTTAGTTTTTAATTAAAAATCAAGATGTCATCGTTACGTCACATTATTTAATTTTATCAAAAATACAATGGAAACAGCAGTAATAAACATATTTTTTGTTTTGATATTTCCATGACGTTTCGTATGGTTCAACATACATTATCAAAAGTGAAAAAGACCCGTTAAAATTTCAAAATTTCTAGTCTGCCAGCCACGTTTTACTAGCTTCTTAAAAGGAGCTATAAATTATACTACCCATTACTCGTTTTAACTCCCTCTGTCTCCTTGAGCTTTATGAAAAATCCCCAAGATTACTAAATAGCCGAATTCTGCACCGTCTCCTTTCTTTCCCCTTCAATTTTGTTCTTAAAACTGATAAGTTGAAAACATTCCACCCTTCTATAGCTAGAAAAGGCATCCAAATACTGATAATCACTTCTCTACATTTTTTAACAGGATTTGGTGCCGCATTTGCTGTTCTCGCTCATTTGATTGTTGGTGACTATCAACCTGTGATGTCTATAGCTGCCAACACAACGTCAAAAGTACCAATTGACCTGTGTTTAGCGGCCTCCCAAAACGCCACAGTTCGTGAGCTATCGAGTTGCCTCGTCAAGTACGATTCCGAATGGTACTACCTGTTCATATTTGTCATGTCGCAAATTATCATGGGGATTGGCTCTACGCCTTTGTTCTCTCTTGGCCCAGCCTACATTGACGAAAATGTTCACCCAAAATGGGTTCCAGTTTATCTCGGAATATGGTACAGCGCAACCTGGTTAGGGCCTGGATTAGGATTTATCTTTGGTGCACTCATCTCTTCACTTTATGTTGATATTACCTTGGTATGAATCTTTATTCAAAAATGCTGGTAGATTATAAGTCATGGTCTTGACCCGTAAAATCCTCTTTATTGCTGTGAATTGTGTAGGCCATTTGCGATTTCCCTTGTGCCTTTGTTTCAATGCAAGTCTAAGTGCGATGCCATTCTTATGAAAGTTGCATTCGATTTGCATGACAATGAAACTGAACACAGAACTCATTATCGCATAAAAGGTTTCGCACTCAGACTCGTTTTGATTCAGAGGATTAAGAGAGCTCGGAAATGGCCAATTGGCTGATAATAAATGTAATCGCAGCTTGTAAGATGAACCCGAAAAAGTTACTACAGTGCAGCGAAAACTTTCTTTACCTTGTAGCGGCTTTGTTTAACTGTCCATTTCCAACTGAAGAAATCAATGACTGACTGTAAGCTCAGTCTTTTTTCACAATAAATCATTGACATAAATTATTTTCTGTTTTCTTTTATCTTTTTTCAGCCAGATGGGATCAGCCTTACTCCAACAGACCAACAATGGGTCAGTGCTTGGTGGCTGGGTTTTATTGTGGTTGCAATTTTAAACGTCATGTTTGCAGTATACATGCTGGGATTTCCAAGAGAGCTGCCTGGTGCACAAAAGATGAGAGAAGAGGCCATGGAGCAGGGAATTCTAGCAAAAAAAGACGAAAGCCTTCATGGTAACTAAGTGAAATAAACAATGTAAAAATGTTCTACGAATAATTTGTATATCAATTTGTCTACAATTTATTTGCTAACTTTATTTTTGGTTTTATTCCCAATAGGCAAAGTAAAAGACCTTGTACCAGCAACGTTGAAGCTACTGAAGAACCCAACATATATGTGGAACACGTTAGCGTTGACAGTCACAGCATTGTATCTTCCAGGTTATGGTGCATTTCACGTAAAAACATTGAATTTGAAGTATGCACTTTCCTACGAGACAGCTGGAGTAGTGGTAGGCTCGCTTATAATACCTGTATCAATTGGTAAGTTCCTACGCTATATTAATAAAAAGTAATAAAAGAAAAAAATTGTTTACATTATTGCACAAGATAAGAACCCATACGCGCAGGTGCTCAGTTTTGACTTAAAAAAATATTAATCACATTATCAAACATTAACAGTCCATTACAATTCAGTCGTGTTGATCTTCCCCTAATTCATCCAGCCCCCAACGCAGTATACTAGTAAGTAACACACACTAACAAGAGTCCATTCCAAGAAGCATTCATCTTCTTCTTTCTTTTCCTCCTTCCTCAGAAGGTTTGCAAAATGTTTGGAGCTGGAACAATGTTGTCAGTCACTCACCCACTCCCTCACTCACTCCCTCACTCATTCACTCACTCACTCACTCACGCACGCACCTACTCACTCACTCACTAACTCACTCACTCACTCACGCACTCACTCACTCACACGCACTCACTCACTCACTCACTCTCACTCACTTACTCACTCACTCACTCACCCACTCTCACTCAGTCACTCAGTTACTCACTCACCCACTCTCACTCAGTCACTCGCACTCACTCATTCACCCACTCACTCAGTCACTTACTAACTCACTCGTTTACTCTCTTACTTAGTCACTCAGTCACTGTCTCACTCACACATACACTTTCTCATTCATTCATTTACTCACTCACTCACTCTCTAACTCACTCAATCACTCACTCACACGTTTTCTTGTTCTTTTTACCAACCTCTAGTCGGCATTATTTTGGGCGGCGTTGTCTGTCGCTTCTTTGACCTAAAGCAATCTTGCAAGAAATCAGCGCTATCAATTGTGATTATGCATGGAATATTTATCTGGAGTATGTTCAACTGGTGGGTTCCTGGATGTGATAAAGTTGATGTAGCAGGTGTACAGACCCCCTATAACAGCAGGTGTGTAACACTTTAGAAAACTCCAAATACATATATAAATCTTTTATTGTGCAACTTTGTTTTTTTTTTGTTTAAGCATTTGCCTATGTTTTGTCTTTATCATTAGCTCGAACCTGTTTACTTTTTAATTATCTTAAATATTTATCATGATCTTTTTTTATTATTTATTTTATTTATTATTTTTAACACGCTTAGTGGATGAGAATATCTAATTACCTCATGAGGGAGATACTAGTCCCCCGTAACTTAGCTTCTAGTAAAAACTGCAAATCTATTTAACAGCCTAGTAAGATGGAAAAGCAAATTAGCTTTAGAATGGCCGCATAAGGAGAGTTTGAACAAGGGATCATGTTTCTGAAGGGCAGAGATTCGATTTTGTACACAAAGGGGGTGTACGGGGTGTACGGGGTGTACGGGGTGTACGGGGTGTACGGGGTGTACGGGGTGCCTACGAACCGGTCCCCTCCCCTCCTTTACAACGCACGTGAATGAAAAAATAAATTGAAAAAAAGCTTACGTGGGAAGTTACCACACATTTTAACAGTTGTCCTCACAATGTTTAAGACTTTTTATTTGTATGCATGCATTGAACCATTAACCCACGCTGCTCTTCTCAACATAGAATAGGCCCTCACCAATAGGGAAGCCTACTGAACTGTTCAGCTTTTTACACTTGCTCCCCATGGATTAAATATATTATCTGCCATCGAAGAATGCCGACCCACGAGAATCCTTCCGAGTTCATAGGATGAACTTTGCAGCAGAGTATACGAGATAAAAGTATAAATGCAAAGTCAGACCAACTCGTAGCCATTCATAAGAAACTTGTATAGACGTTTTGATCATTCAGCACAATTTAGAAGTAAAAAACCTACTATAGCATCAAAGGTGCTACAAAGTTACAAAAAATTATAACATGTATATTAAAATCAATGACAAACGAAAGTCTTCCTAGCTTTTCTTTGCTTTTGCTCAAAAGTATGTAAAAGTCGTAAATAACAATTATGTAATAAGTTGCTAAATATTTACCCTAGGGAGATAAATCGAAGACTTTCTTTTGATTTAAATTTGATTGGGTGACTAAGCATAGTGGCATAGTGGTCATCAGTTATGCCTCCCACCTCTACGACCCGGGATCGATTCCTGGGCTCGGCATGTGGGCTGAGATTTGTCGATCTCGATCTTACTCCGAGTGTTTTTCTCCGTGTACTCCGGTTTTCCTCCCTCAGCAAATTCGGCTTTCAATCCAAGATCTAAGCCCTCAAGTGATTAAGCATTAGCCTCTAGCAAGGAAGAATGGGCAACCACTTCCTTCGCAGTTGACGCTTAATAAAGTATTTATTATTTATTTATTTATTTATGTTGTTTGATAGTATTCTGTTATCCAACCTTAATTCATCTCCACGCATTTTGTTGTTATGTGTACTAACCTTCTACTTTAACGCTATTTTCAACTATTTTGCAGTTTTGGTCACCAATACCAACCAGACCTGGTTAGTACCTGCAATAGAGAATGCGCATGCTCAATTGCAGTGTTTAACCCAGTGTGTGGATCAGATGGCGTTACATACTTCTCTCCTTGTCATGCTGGTTGCCAGGCAACGAATGGTTCTCGGGTACGTACGGTTAACACTTTTAAATAATTTAGCAAATGCTCTTAATTTTAATTATGTTTATGGCAATAATCATGTTTTTGATCAGGTTTCTGATAATGCATGGCTCTGATTATGGGTAAAATAAAATAAATAGCTGGATAGAAAACCAACTACATTTATAGTAGAAACGGCCTCATTCGAGCCTGCTTTTGCGGCTAAGTAAGTTGGACTTAACAAGAAATAAAACACAAACAGCGGTAATAATCATTTTAAAAACATGCATTATAAACTTGACGTTTCGTATGCT
>JAOBRB020138858.1:0-13222 GCA_027575285.2 Zoanthus pulchellus
AAACTTTACCCTCAACAGTAAATCTTTTTTCTCCATATTGAGATTGAACTCTCCATATTGTTTTGAGCCTGTGTTTACAGTAACTTTACGAATACTTTTAAAGTAATTTAACAGAAAATCAAAATTGCCTGGGGGTGGGGCTAATAATTACTCAAACTGCAACAGCACAATACATATTTAATATAAAAAATAAATACTTACAAATTATCCTCACAAAGAATCTGCCAGCATTTGCAGGTCTGAGCAGCTCGTAACAAATCTCTAGGTTCCAAGAAGGACAAAACATATAGTGCCAGTTCTTTCGGTAACAAAGATATAAAGTCCCTTTGAAAACGGGGCTCAATTGTTCTCATCATATGTCGGACCAGAGATGGATTACTAGATTCAATTATTTCTTCCAAGGCATACATTTTTTCCTCATGGGACCACTGGTGAAAATTGTATAGCCATTCCTCCAGACCAGCTGGTGGAGGTCCAACAAGTAACGAATGCCTTCTTGCATCCACAGGGTTCAGAATATTAGGAGTAGTCTTAAAAGTTCCATAATTTTTATGCGGAAGAAGCTTTAAAAGTCTATCTTGCTTAAAGGAGCAAATTTTTTTTGACGGAGAAGGTCGTAAGTCTTGGTCAACCCTATCTTCATCCGATAATTCGGATGCAGCTTCGTCAAATTTCTTAACACTTCCCCGAAATGCTGAAGCCGACCCCCTTCTTGTTCTCTTTACATCTAGTCCCTTATTTAATAAATGCTTTCCGTGTCTAGTTCTCGTCTGTGACCTTCTGGTTTCCCGTTTTTCAGCACAATAATTGTTCTTGTAAGAAGCACAGTATAATATATTTTTGTTTAGTTCAACAAAGTGTGGACCAATTCCAGGGATTTGTGTCAGATCTTCCAGGGATGAAAACCCCCCAGCAGCTTCTCTGAAGTCAGCAATTGCCTTTGCTTTTGTTATTCCTGCCCCTTTGAGTTTTTCCAGTTCTGCAACCGATGCTCGGTTGATGTCGATTCGCCCTGAACCAGCCATGGGCAAAGCTATATTCGTTAGAACCTACAAACCATGTGTTTCATCAGTAATAGACTCAATATACTATACTATATATTATTTGGAACGAAACATAGCAATTATGTACAATATTTAACACCTACGACTTCGAAATCAAGCAGTCAGAAGGATACCAAACAATATTTCATTTCATTTCTTTTCTGGCGACAGCTGATGCCGCGAGCAAAGTGAAAATTATTCATTTCTTAAAACAACGTTTGGAATGAAGCAGCAGAAATCTGCAAACTTAGTGGGAATGTCAAATCGCGATCATATGTTGACATTAGCTACTTTTCTGAAATTTTGAGCGTTGTTCAAACCTTCATTGATAGCTTGGTTGTTTGCGGGAAGACAGTTTTTTGTATACGTAACAAAAATGCACAAAATGAGCGAAATATACCTGCTTTTAAAAATTCCACATGCGTCTGGTATTTGTTCATGGTTAAGACTAGTTCAATATCTGATCTCTTCTAACAACAACTTTGTTCTGTTTCCTAAAAATAATAAACTGTTGCATATTCTCTTTAAAAAGCTTTTACTTGGTTCAGTTTAAAAGCGAAAAACACGGCATTCTACTTGGGATCAGTCAACGAAAATATCAGGTTTCAATTAAACTTGGTAAATATAAAGAAGTTTTTTAAAACTAAAATATCAAATGAATAGGAATATTAGGCCAGGATGTCCTACCTGGGATTTGATAAGTCATGAACAAATTTTCTTGAATAAATAAGAAGCACTCGCAGGAAAAAATCAAACGTGAACACACCATATAAATATAAAGCACGAAACATAACAGCACTAAGATTTTACCTTACATGTTGTCCAAATGTGCATAAAAAACTCGAAACGTATATATTTCCTGTCGTAACACTTTCGCCATTAAAGCGGAAAGTTTCTGATTACTAGTCCAAGTAAAGTTCCACGTAAACTTGCCCTTCTGCCGTTGCATGCCACCCCACCAAGAACAAAGATGGCGCGTTGACGGAAGTTCCACGAGGTAATTGACGTCACACCCTGCAGAGTTGCGCGACGCTTCGTAGATGCCATCTTCCATATATGGTGTAAAATTCTTGCTAAATATGGTAAGGTGTCTGCAAGTCACGAACAAGCCCTTCCGAACTTTGACGAGTTTCGTGACCAAAAAAACGAGAATTCAACGAAACTGTTTTCCTGATAACGTTTTCTTATCGATCCATTTTTCTGAACAGAGTGGAGCTGGAGAGATTGGAAACGAACAAATTTTGGAGGAAGAAAGTCAACATGGCTGGGGTTAGTGGAAAAGCAGACAACTATAGAAGAACGTGGGACAAAGAAGAATACGAAAAAAGAGCGAAAGAGCGCCTAATTGAAGAAGAAAATGAAGAGGACGATTCTTTACATTCACGAAACGCGCATCCAGTCAAAAGAGAGCTTCTCAAACCAAGAGAGTATGAAGTTGACCTTGATTCGAATCTTGGAAAATCTATTGTGATAACTAAAACAACTCCCACTTCGCAAAGTGGAGGATATTATTGCAACGTATGTGACTGTGTAGTGAAAGACTCTATAAACTTCCTTGATCACATCAACGGGAAAAAGCATCAAAGAAATCTTGGCATGTCTATGCGTGTTGAAAGATCGTCATTAGATCAAGTTAAGAAACGGTTCGAAATAAATAAAAGAAAACATGAAGAGGCGAAACAAAAGAAAGATTATGATTTCGAAGAGAGAATCGCTGCAGCCAAAGAAGAGGTAATCATAATAAACGCGATCAACCTAAGAAGACCCTGCTATTCTCTGTAATTTATTTATGCGCATTTCTCGTTCTTAAAAAGGAAACCTTAAAAAGTATGTGCGCAGTAAAATCCAGAACAATACTCAATAGTGGATGGGTATTCTGAAGTTGCTCCAGGCATACATTTTGATAGCGTTTAACCTATAAGAAAGTTAGGGTCTGGGTAAGGTTTAGTTTGTATGATCAAATTATATGACACCCCATTATGAAAATTTTCCCAAAAGCCGTTTACAACAGAATACCCCGCAACTGTCAATAATTTATTCCTGTGCATTCATTGTTCTTTAGCTATATAGAAATAAGTGCACGGTTTAATCAAGAACACGTGCAATAATTTTACTTCTATTGAGACACAGTCACATTTTAAACATTTATTTTCCTTAACTGATTGCATGAGTTAGATAGGTTTCTTAATGGATATTGTTTGCTTCAGTTGACTTTGTGACAGATAGTGATCAGTCTTTAAAGATCTTAAGTCACTTTTCTCAAGTTTTTTAAGGTCTACACTTCATATTTTCATAGTCATTTTAAACATTTTAAACTAAAATTTTCTATAATTGTGGGTGTACGTGAGCTAACCTACGATGAATTAGTGTCTCGTCCAGGGGGAGTCAAAAAACTCTTATCCCGCTTAACAGTACAGAAACCGGAGATAAGTACCAGCCCCATAGGCAACAAGGCTCACATAAGGATTTAGCTTTAGCCATGGGCAACTAAGCTCATAAAGGATTTAGCTAACTGTGATGTTGTTTCTGTTAGGAGGACCACAGACGACAGCAAAGAAAAGATGCAAGAAGAGAAAAGAAAATGAAAGCATCAGAAGATTTTGATATTGATCCAGAGCTAGCAGCCACAATGGGATTTGGTGGATTTGGTTCAAGCAAGAAATGAAAATATTGGACAAACACTGCTCATTCTTGTTTTAGAGTTTAAACTTATGAAATAAAATATAACTGGCTTTGGAGAAATTTGTGCTTTTTACTTAATAAGAATAGTATTTGCATGACCTTGACGAATGCTTCCTAATCTTGTTCAAAACTATAGCTTTTAAGGTGAAATGTTGTTCGCTGTTGTAGCCTTGCTTCCATCTCCTTTGCTGCAAAGCCTTGTCATTTTCTTTGCAATCAGCCAAGTAAGAAAAGATTATTGAAGACATAATATGAAAGACAGCACTCTTAAAAAATTTTTCAAACACTGCTCCTTCTGAGAAGAAAACGAAATCACTCGGCTCTTTGCTCTACAAATTTAACAATGCTCACAACAAATTGAACTCTCTGTGATTAACAACCGAATGAACATATTACATAATCTACAATAGAGTGGAGAAGATTGACGTTTATGAACTTGTGGGATTTATCAAAACCATCTTAGAGATCAAGACTAAAAATGCATCCTTGCAAAAAATCAGTATGTTGGTGCAAATTGTCGGCAAAATTTTACCACAGATTTGCTCCAATGACTCCATACGAATCCTAAGAATAGTTGGGTTCATAGTGTTATGAATCAAGCTAATTTTATAAGGATTTGTATGGAGTCATTGGGGCATATCTGTGGTAATATCTCATCACTAATTCTTAGCTTATGCAAATTTTTCCAAAAGGATATAGATCACAGGGCTCGAAGTTGCAAACTAAAAGGTTGCTGTTGCGACCAAATATTTCCTTTTGTGATTAAAACTTCAACAGCAGTCGCAGTTTTGCGATAACTGGTTTAAATTTTGTGACTACAATTTTACAACCAGCCACAAAATGCGACCATGAAAAGCCCTGAATCATCAATTTATATAATTATTAAGGACAGTAACAGACAATTTTTATTCGCATTTGTATGAAGCCTAGGAGTGTACGCTAAAACATTTTCTTAAATTGTTCATGGGGACGTTGAAAACGTACTCCTATTAATGTTAATGCCATCAATAAATCCAGTTTTGATCCGGGTTGGCCGGATTTATCCCACTCTGGTAGGAATCTCTTCCTTCAATCCCAACATCTCCATTAAGTCCCCTGTCCTCTTTTTCTCCATCCGTTTTGCACCACACATTGCTCTCAACATGGCTCTCTCGGTCCTTCTCAAAGTTTCCATCTCATTTTCCCTCAAACACCATGTCTCACTCTCCACATTCCTTGAACTTAATCCATCCAATTCTCGCTCTAGCTGTCACAACTGCCTCACAACCACCACTTCCATTCATTATGCCCAAAATAACAGAAACTTTACACTGTTTCCACCTCTTTACACAACTCCTCATGTTTCTTTCATTTTGCACACACAAAACCTCTCCCCAATCTCGGGGTCACTCTCTTTACTTTAGCACATCAACCATGTATCCATGTACAACATTTCACACACAAGAATGAATTTGCCATTACTCGCTTCTCACAAATGCCACATGAATCTATCAAGATTACTTACAATTACTTCACCTTCTGCACCATTGTCTTCCCTAGGTTTACCTTCAGCTCCTTGCTCTCAAATTCCTCCTCCCATTTCCAGAACCTCTCCGATCTCCCTTAGTCCTTCCATCGTTTCGCTCATCGGAACTAAGTCATCCCCCTCCGCATACAACATCTCACTCATTGAGCCACTTCTCACACTCTCCGTAACCGCATCAACCACAATCGCAAAAACCAATGGCAACAACAGAGATCCCAGGTGCACACCAAATTTCACCTTAAACTCCTCAGACAACTCTTGCCCAATTCTAACCCTTGTCTTCACGCCTTAATACAGACTCATCACTGCTCTCACCATTACCTCTGGTACACCTCTCTTCCTCTTTGACCACTCCACTACCTTCCTCGGGACTCTGTTTAATGCCTTTTCTAGATCAATGAAACACATATACAACTTTTTTTTTTCTTTAAATACTTCTCTTGTAATCTCAAAATAAAGGCTGCATTTTCCGTTCCTTTCCCTGGTATGAAACCGAATTGCATCTCATTCACTTTTACCATACACCGCAATCTCTTTTCGAGCACTTTTTCTACAATTTTTATTGCATGCTCTAGCAACTTCACTCCCCTATATGCCCCAAACAACTCATTGTATCCACTTTCCCCTTAAAAATAGGTACCATAACACTCAACGCCCTTTCAATCGGCAATCCATTTCCATCCAACACAGCTCCACCATCACACCAATCCCAATCTCTCCACTTGCCGCTATCATTTCAGCACTTACTTCCGAGGGTCCAGCAGCCTTTCCCGCTTTCATATCTCTTATCGCCTTCACCACTTCTTCTCGACTAACCCTGTCAACTGGTCCTTCCTCCAATTCTGCTTTTACATTCTTATCTCTATCGTTCTCTTCATTCATAATTCTTTCCATGTGCTCTTTCTAGACTTTCCCTCAGTCTTTTTCACTGAAATTCAACCTACCATCTCTACCTCTCATGCATCTTCCTTCCTCAACATCTTTCCTATCTTTTTTCATAGACTTCACCAGCTTAAACATCTTGTTTGGATGCTTACACAGTTCTCTCAGCTATTGCTCCGCTGCCTTCTTCATTGCTTTTAATTTGCGACCACCTTTTTTGCCCGATTCTAATATCTTGTCTTGTTTGCCCCAGTACATCTCCTTATACGCATTTTTTTACTTGCTATCACTTCCTGGACATGCTCGTTCCACCACCATGCGTCCCCTTGATCTCTCCTTTTTTTTCTTCCAAGCTCTCTTACTCTTCCTTCAAATCTTGCCTTTGTATTGTCTTCCTTCAGTTTCCAAATCTTCCTTCTTTCAATCGCGTCCTTTCTCACTACCTTCTTTATTTTCTTGTTAACCAGATCCGTGACGACCAGCCTTTGCTAAAACACACTTGGGATGACCTTCACATCTCTCAAGTACTTTCTATTTCCCTTGCCCACCAGTACAAAGTCAATCTTTGTCCTATTTTCCCTTACACTGTATGTCACTTTCCTCTTCTCCCCTTTTCTGAACCAAGCGTTTGCCACACACAACTCCTTTTTGTCACAATATTCTAACATTTTTCCTTTCACATTTCTCTCCCCAATTCCATTTTCTCCATGCACACCCTTATAACCCTCGATCTGTTTACCAACATGTCCATTAAAATCATTCATACCCAATACTAGCTCACCCACATTGTGAATATCCCACTTACTCCTCAAGTCATCACAAAAATGCTTTTTCCCTACACTCTGGACCATAAACACATGATTCTCACCACTTCTTCAAGTGCCATCACTAATGTCATCACTCTATCACCTTTCCTTCTCACCTCTACAATATTCTCATACAGCTCCCTTCTCCAAAACTACCACACTTCCCATACCATCACTATTTCCTGATCACCACAATATATATCTCCTGTCTTTCACACCCATAAACCGCGTTCCTTGTCCTCTCCACCTCACTTCTTGCAGACAACACACAATCTACCCTCCACTTTCTTAGTTCCTAATACACCTCTGTACCTCTCCCACCAATACTCTCAAAATTCCAAATCCCTAACCTCACCACAAGCCGCTCATCAGGCTTCTTATCATTATGAAAGTAGTGCTTGCGTTGCCCAGGGTGAGGGGTTGTGGGTGCGGCCCACCCCAGCCTTTGGGCTGGATGTTGCCCAAGTTTTTCGTACTGTCATCGTCATAAAGGTTTTATTTGAGCATGATTTTTACAACCACATCCCCTTGCTGACGCCAACCACAGTTATCGGCTGTAGGCCAAGCCTTTGTCTGACCAAAGACCAATAGTCAGGAGGCAGTTTATCAGAAAGCGTTTATTTTTCATTTTCGCTAAACATTTTGGGTAGAAGCAGGAAACATAGCTTAAAATCTTCGTCTAGGTGCCTTGATTAAGAATATTGTTGTTTCCACCTAAAAATCTTGAGTCATGTGCCATTAAGGGGGGTTTTGTTCAGGGCCCCTCTCCTGTAACATGGAAACGAGGCTGAACATGTACATTAACAAAAAAAAAACACCAAAAGGCTTACAAAAGAGCGAGAAAATAGTGGGTTTGTAACTTACTTATAGATTTAGAGATGCAGATCATTTCTTGACATAAATCCAGCCAGCTCCAGGTCAGGGAGAGGCAATATTGAGCGTCAGGGGGGAGGGGTGGGGGCAAGTTGAGCAATTCTTAGTGTTTTTTACCAAATTGATCCAGATTGCACGCAGCAAAAATACTTAACTTAATCACAGAACAATAAAATTTAAGTTTAAGCACAAGGGGGTGCATCTAATGTGCTTTAGGAAGAGTAGAGTAGTGATAAATTCTAACTAAATGTTCATAAAAAAGCAAGGAAATGATGGATACTAGCTTGAGAAAGAACATATTTTGACTTTTAAACGTCTCTTGTAAGTTTCTCTGGTAACTATCAACTTTTTAAATCATCCTATTAGCTGTTTTACAAATTTAATGAAAGGTGACATTAAATGTATGTGGGTACTTTGACGCAACAGTTTTCTTGTAAGTTTCTCTGGTGATTAACACGCTCAGTTTATTTACAAGAGGTCATGATCCTGCTTCCTTCATTTCTGCCGAAGTATCTACAGTGTTTCTACATCTGTTGCTGCATTTGCGGGCCTTGGAAAAAATAAGAGAAAGTCGGTCACACTTACAACGCCTATTGATGCAGCAACCATCCAAAATGGTAACTCGAGGCACGCTTCGCCGGATACCGCCTCCTATGTCATCAGTTTTGACCTTAGGACTCCTTCATTATAGTGCCACCCACTATCTTCAGGTCGTGGAAAAGAAGAGTATGGTTGCAGTGCTCTTTTCCATACCATAGACTGGTTGTGCGCCCTGCTAATGCGGAGCCTCCAAGCATCTTGGGTATGGGGTAGCGCATTGAGATTCTTTCTTGATCTGCGAAATGCCACTGCTCTTTCCTTGTATTTCTACTTCTTGGGTGTTTGCATTGTAGAGTTTGCAGACAAATGCCTCAGCTTTGGCATAAACATGTGCATGGTGGTGTTTTCTCCACCTATGTCTTCAAACAGTTGTGGAACTTCTTGAAACACTTTCCATGCGATCGTTTTACCAACCCCGTAAAACTGACTTAACGTGTCACAAACGGTTATGTCATGAAATGCCAGCAACAACTTCTGCTTCTTTTTGACGTTCTTGCAAACATCCAGAGCTCATTGCATGAAGTACAATTCTCGTGTCGGCTTCTTTGTGATCTGACGATAGTGCGTCTAATTGGTCACTTGGTAATTTGGAAGACTACACCTTCTTTGCTTCGCTAAAACCTACACTAAGTACTAGCTCCTTTCAACGGATTGCTGTATAATACTGCGATATTTCCGTGGACAGGAAATCAGCCAGACCAGCCTTGTTGTCTTCCAGGGCCAAGTTGTTCAAAAGCGGATTAGCAATAACCCAGGGTTAAATGTTTAACTCACAATCTTGGCTCCAATCTTACAAGGAGAAATTTTAGCTGTAATCATGAGTTTAACAAGACTTTTCGTAGAAAATCCAAACAGTATTCATAAATAGCCGTTTACCTTTTTTTAAAGAAGAAATTCTTGTTTGAATTTTTGCTTAACCCAGGGTTAAACCTAACCAGCCTTTGAACAACTGGGCCCTGAAGGATAAACTATTCCCAGTTTCCTGTTTTATGATCTCTTCTCTCTATTTTCTTCAGGATTCCCTTCTGCTTTCTCTCTTTACGTTTGCTCCTGGTCCCTTCCTTGATCGAGTGCTTGATATACCTGTCAAATACCACGTCAACTCTTGAACAAGTCCCAGAGAAATGAGAAGTGACATATCTAAGGAATCGATTCAACCACTCTCCATTCGTCCTTGCTGATAGGATTCTGGCTTTGTGAAACACTTCCTTGCACGATAGTTCCGAGATCTGATTTTGCCGCCTTTCGCAGACATGATCTTTGCTGCCATGGGCTTCTTTTTCCCTGACACTAAGTATCTCTTATGTGTTCTCTGACAGTTTTACTTGCTCATTGTACATAAGGGACCAACAGTCTCGCGCTGACTCTGTTCTTGTGATACCAACAAGACCATCTGCTAGACGATGACTACAGACTAGACAACAATAGAAAATACAATGACTGGACGTTGGATGCACCCAGCGGAGTACGTTCACGGAGTACGTCCACGAAGTACGTTCACGGAGTACGTCCACGAAGTACGTTCACGGATCGAGTACGTTCACGGAGTTGTCACTAAAACTAGATTGTGGAAACACCTGCATGTTTTGGAGTTGTCGAGACTACGTGGAAAGTAACAGAAAAAACTTTCTCATTATTTAAATCTTTTTCTATTCACCAAGTGACAAGAAATAAAAACTTAATGACCCGTATAAAAAAATAAAGATTAAAGGTCCCTACTAATAACTATAACTGTTGTGTTAGAGTACTTTGGTAGTCGACAGGCTATGCACATGGAGCTGATCATGAACAATTCTGATAAACATATTATAATAAAGCTACGATATAGCGCGCGCTCTGATTGGTTCAAATCTATGCTTTATTAGAACGATAAAGTCATAATTTTCGTTTGCTTGTTTTGGCTCTTGTTTTGTTATATCATCATTAGAGAACAACTTTCTATGACTTTTAGGCGAAATATAGCACTTGTAACGTTTGGAGGGACACTCTAAACGTTGTAAGATCACTTGCCTGGGGCTCGTAATTTTATAACGTTCTCATATCTCTCCCAACATCACGCGTGCTCTATTTCACCGATAAAGTCATAGAAAGTTGTGCTCTAATGCTTAATTAATGTATAGCTATGTAGTGCTAACGATAAGGAAAAATGTCAATTGCTGTGACATGTCAGACGAGGGCAATTATCTGGTCTGGTGTCTGCGACTAAAACCAGTTACAACAGTTCATTGTTACGTTTATTATTAGTGATTTGATTGGCTGTTCACTTTGATTGCGACATTGGTGTTCCGATGCAGGTTGCAGGCAACATGTTACACGCTGAAACTGGCTTTGAAGGTATGTCACCTCAACGTCACGCAGCTAGTGACTTTGCAAGGCATGTCACCTCAACGTCACGCAGCTAGTGCGAAAGTTAGAAGATTGTTCAACCTTTTGTGTAACTTGCAATGTTGTGTTACCATTTGCACATAAAGATGTTACACGCGCAATTTTGTTGCAAATTGTTGAATAAATTGCTCCGTGTAACACGGCCTTATTTTCGATTATTCTGTACTCTTAGGTCTGGGATAAAAGTCGAATTTTTCATGAGTCGAATCGAATTATATTAATAATTCGTGTCGCTCGAAATTATGTTTTTCTTGTGCTCAGGTCAAACGTCGAATTTAATTGGACGAACCAAATAAGAACCGGTTCCTATGCTTGTATTTTTAAAAACAGATTTAGTCATATCGACCCTTGCTCACCATAGAGTCTCCAGTAGCTCAGTTGGTAGAGCATCCGACTAGAACACGGAGGGTCGTGGGTTCAAATCCCATCTGGAGCTCGGATTTTTTTTTTCGAGTATCTTCTCATTATTAATATCATTTGATTATTATTTCATCTTAATATAGATTTAGTCATGTCTCAGTTATATAATGTCACACTAATTTTAAAGTATGCATTCAGATTATTCGACTCATGAAAAGATCGACGTTTGACCCGAAGAAAAATTTTAATTGTTCTACGTCTCGAGTAAACGGGTGAAACGCGATAGTTGATCAAAATAGAATCTGTTGAACTTAATCGGGGCAAACGACGAACTTAGTATGCACTTTTAAATAGCTGAATTTAGTTCATTCCATCAACGTTTGTCCCTGCATGGCCTACTTGTTCTTATAAATATAAAAACTGAAGACTCGAAATCAGGCATAAAATTGTAAAATGTGAAAAAAAGTTCTGTGTTTAAAACTGTTTAAAATGTTAGCTTTCGATTGTCAATCAATAAGGTTATTCTCAATAAAAAATGGATGTAGCCAGATCGCGGTTCATTTTCTCGGGCTGTGAAATTTTGTTACCATGGAACAGGCTAAATTTTATTCCTTTAAGGGGCCTTTTTACGCTTCGTTACCGTTTTTTTAAATCCCAAAAATGTCTCGCACTCAACTGGAATTCAAAAAATAATGGTTCAGGTTATTTCTTATGAAGACAATATTACGACATTTGTTTCTTGCCATTTGTTGCTACGGATAGCATAATGAAAATAAATTAAAATTTTAAAAAATTTGACTAAACTTATTGAGTTGCGCCATTTTAAAACATGACATTATAGCATGGCAGTTTATCAGGAACATGTTGAACATAACTAAAATCACAAAGAAACAATTTTAGCTTAAAATTAACTCGAATTTCGGGGGAACCAGTGACAGAGAAAATACGTCTGCATTCGCAGGCTACCTTGTAAAATAATAGTAACAATTCTTTATAAATAAACTACAAAATAAATAACACAGATATTCTTAAAAAACAAAAATATAAAACTATCAACATCGACAACAATGAACAGGATAGGAGTGCCGGTAAGTCATAATTTTTGCTTTTTATAAAACATAAGTTGACGCGGCTGCTTTTTTATAATGAAAGTGCTGACGAGAAACCAGAATTCTTTTAAAATTTGGCATAACATTTGAAGTAATATACAGTAAAAGTATCACTAAATATCACATATAAAAGAACCGAATTCATTTGCAACCGCACCAAACTAGATTTTTTTCAGCTCACTTTCGCTTAATGTTCTGCGCATGTTCAAATGATATAATCTAGCGGTAAGCTAGTTTGAGCTGCGTCGGTGTTTCTAAAGAAACAATTTGGTAATAAAAATGTAAATTCTACACCGTAAAAAGAAATACTTACTGACGATTCGGACGTTAGTCCTCCGACGAAGGACTAACGTCCGAAACGTCAGTTCTTTTTTACGGTGTAGAATTTACATTTTTATTACCAAATTGATATAGTCTGTTGGCTTGTGAAAGGGGTCCTGCGAAACATAATTAGATCTGGGATTTTACTCAAATTTAGGGGAAATTTGTAGCAGTTTCGGGGTGAAAGGGACTCAAGTGGTTTATCTAAAACAAATCAATGGACGACAGATGAGGTAAGCTGGATTACTTTATTTTATAAATTTGAATCTCACGTTTCCTACCGCCCACGATGTAAACTTGCACCGTCGCCATTTGCTCGTCCTATTATATAAGGTGCGAAAATTTTCAGTATTTGTTGTGGTCGAGCCACAGAAACGTCCCCAAGAAATCTGAATCGGGTAAAAGTGGTAGCAATTTCCCAAAATATATTATTTGCTTCATAATATACATGTACTTAACATAACCATATAACCAATAGTCATTTTCTACAAATCAAATGAGTCGATGAGACATGAGTCAAGTTATGAGTCAGCCAGAGTTTTTTTTGAAAGGTTAGTACTTAAGAAATATAAAATGGTTTCCGTGTTTACATAACCAGATGTAAACACGCGGGAGGTTGGGAGAACACGAGATAAG
>JAOBRB020138969.1:0-13221 GCA_027575285.2 Zoanthus pulchellus
TGATTGGTTCACTCAATCTCGGTTATCAGCTCATATACCGAATGACCATATATGGAAACTAACAAAAAATCTTTTTTCTCAATTCATTAAAAGTGTTTTGCTATTTTCAAGTATCGAAAAGTTTCGAAAACTCATCAAATTTAATAAAACAATTATTTCATTCGCGCTTGTTGGATATGAGATGATTAGAGCCAACTCGGCGCTGCGCACCTCGTTGGCTATTTACCAACTCATATCCATGAATAATTGTTAAATATATCGCAATAAACTATTAACCCTTTAACTTCCAAGATCTGTTTAGCAATTCTCCTTTCACCTGCAATACACAAGTTAAGAGAATTTGGGTTGTATTATATCAACTTATCCTCTGACTGATAAAGTCATCAATTCCCATTACCTGTCTGCTGAACTGTGAACTGATACTATAGGGAGAAGCTACATGTATATTAGTCGTTTCTGGGAGTTAAACGGTATTAAGAAGGATAGTAAGAAACGTACTATACACTAACTTATTTCGCAATCACATAATATCGATGGTGGAAGCTGATTAATGAATAACGAGTATATACATTTAAAACGAATAATGAATAATTCATTTGGCTAGGTATAACACCGGAATAATGAATAGCTCAGTTATTCCAGTGAAATAAATATATTAGACAGTTTAGTATGTAGAATGGCTGGATATTTTTACGAGTAGAATCACGATAAAAATCATTTTTATTCATATATTCAGCGGTTTTATTTTTCAAAGACTCACAAAACCAATTTCGACCAATCGCCCTTATAAAATTTTCACATATGTATAAGGTTGCTTAATAAATTAAATCCCAAAGCATTTTGTGACATGTTCATGTTTGTTACTGCAGTTGCGATGGGTGACACAATCATATTTTTCACATGAGTCACACAGAGTGAAACCTCTGATATCGCATACAATTTGCTTTGACAGCTGCATTTTATTACATCGGTAGATAGCCCTCTGCAAGCGCTGTTCGAAACATTATGTCACCATGAATAACGATCTTTTCGACAAGTTGCGAAGTTGCCGTGCTCAAACGCAAATCAGAATGAAGGATATTTAAAGCCCGCAAAAATCACAAACATAACTTGTCTTCTAAAAGATTTGGCATTAAAGCGCTCAGCTCAAAGATAAATATTCAACAAGTAACAAGTGTAATGTTGTGTACCATTAATTAATGTTACTGTTCTTATCTGAACCAAGTCAATTTAACCGGGGATTCGGACAAAACTCTCGTTACTAGTCTTTTCAATTGCGGTTCCGGAGAAATAAAAATAAAAAGCTGCCTCGCTTCGTTCAACATCAATAAACTCGCTTATCGCATCGTTCATTATTCACATTTCTAATACAATGGGTAGCTGGCAAGGTTTTCGGTAACAGAGACCTAGCAACATGCAGTTTGGGTTTAATTTTATATCAATAAAGATTATTGTTGAGTATTTTTCAATTTACAAGAAGCATTAGACAGTGTTTGTTGCATTGTTAAAGATTTGTTTTCCAGAAATGGTGCGACAAAAGAAAGCTGAAAGTTGACTTCAATTGTGTAACACCGGTTGAGCTAAATGAATTACTGAGGAAATTCTACGCTGAAGTTAAATCGGAAAAAGGCCAACCGCTAACACCAAGTACTCTAACTGGTATTCGAGCTGCGATCCATCGACAATTGACTTCAGCTCCGATAAGCAGGAGCATGAACATTATGCAAAACAGCGAATTTCTTTCAGCCAACAAACTGTTTGAAGCAAAGTGCAAGCTGTATACCAAAGAGATGAGTTCTAAATCCGCGCAAAAATCTTCGATAGCAGCTGGAGATGTGCTGAAGCTTCGTGGTTTCTTTTCTGAAGGTCTTGACTCAAATGATTCTTGGGCAAATAACACTACGGCGGGCACAAATAAACAATATTCCCTCAAAAAGTCATGTTATTCCCTTATTAACGCCAAAATACTGAAAGGTGCATTTCAACGGCGACGGTTGTCAATCGATGACATCTTGGTTTATCTCTTCGCCGATTTTGAGCTTCATCCCACTAGTTTATTCCGAATAAATTGCTAAAATCAGAATTTCAGCTTTCAAAATAAGATCGGTTCCAAGGTCAGGATCATAGGAATTCATTTAATGCAGAGTTGGCGTTTTAAATAACGGTTTGCTGTTACAAATGCCAAACGCTGATTGGTAGATTTAGGGTGGTCTGCCTGTGCTGTTACATGTATAGTTTGTTTATGATAACACTGCATCACTCTAATTACAAAACGAGAAATATGAGTAAAAATTCGCAATAAGATAATTACTATACATGAAACATTTGATGAGATCAAGGAGGATGGGGGTTATTTTTTTTGTTTGGACTGGAATTTGAAAGGTACGCATTATGTAGCGTTTTTAAAAATACACAATGCATATGTCAAAAATTAGGCAACTAAAAACTCTCGGCTGGTGGTATCTGAGCAAGTCACTATCGGCATTTTAGTTGAGTATGTTTCTGTTTATTGATTTTGGGAAGTTGTTGTGTCGTGGTTTTTAGGGCATGTTAATTGCCGAAATTTACTCCTGTTAGGGCCTTCTAAATCAGTAATAGTTTCCTTAAACTGATGCAAACCTGACAACGTCTCTGTAAAACCATCATTTGTTCTTCTTTACACATTGCTTGTTCCCAAAATCTATCCGCTCCTCCTTCCATTAGGATATCACAGCGAAAAACATCGCAATAATCTGCTAAACATACTGGCAACTCCTGTACGACAGAAAAAAAAGTTCAATGAAGACCATATGGAAAAAATATATGGAGGATAATACAGGGTGGCGCGAAGATTTGAATTATATTTTCGAGTGGCAAAACAATATTTTACGAACGAGCGCAACGTAAAACACTCGTATCTATATAATAAAAATATTTATTACAAAGCACTTTTTTTGACATGATACAGGATACAGAAAATAACAAACTGTTTTGTCATTGACTTTGTTTTTCAAACTAATCACTTTTACTGGGATAGATAATTAACTCTGTGAAGTTATTCAAAATTAGGTTCGATTTTATCGAACAGCAATGTTGAAACCGTTTGCCAACCCCTTTTAAACATGTTGAAACATGTTAAAACGAAGTCGAAACGATGTGGGTTTAAACTTTGCTTCAATATTCATTCGATTTTTCTTTTGTTCTCGAAAATGTTGAAGGTTGTTAAACCAACCGCTTGCTTTGTTGAAAATAAAATAGCCTTTCTGGCTTTACTAACCAGGAATTTTAATTCCTAAATATCCGAAATATAGCAATTTCTTTTACAGAAATTCTAGCAAATTACAGAGGGTTATTGTAGCAAATTGATGAGTCACATCTACTATTGCATCAAGTTTCATTGCGAGAGTTGCAGCCAGGAAATTCCTGTCAAAGTTGTAATGTAGTATTTGTAGTGTAATATTTGCGTGACGTTCCACTCCAAGACACCTACTTTTCAAACACATCCTGCTACTGAAAAACTTACTGAAAGCTCTGGTTGTACCTAAATGTTCAAACGATAAAAAAATCAATGCGGGCAACGTTGATAAAAAAATATATAAATATAAAAGTACTGCGTTTTCGAAATTAGAACACTGACCACTCGAACTCAGAATTTAATCAGAAAATGAATACCTTTTTAGCATCACATTCAAACTCCTAACATTTATATAATTTTTCAGTTCACAAATTTAAGGTTAAGAAAACGGACTCTAAAGGTTTATACAAATAGTTCAAGAACAAACAGAAAATTAAGAGATTGTTCCGAGTCGTCTTATATCTATGGTATTAAAACTTGTACTTGCATTACAATTCTTGTAGGTTGTGGCTATATATGGATGAACGTCAAGTATAATTTGCTAGCACATACAGCCCTATGGAAAAAGTGAAGAAAGAAAGAAAGTAATTTAAGTTCTACTAGAGATGAAGACTTTGTACTGGGCAAAAATAATCAAATGACACAGCTATATAAAATCAAGTTTCTGACAGTAAAACTTGATTTTAAACAAACAGCCTCGGTCGTCTACACGTTTTGGCGGATCGTTTTCCCAGATGTCAATTTTCAAAAAACTTTTCCAAACTTGCAAAATTACTAAAACAACTTCTTTAAGAAACTTCCGAAATGTTTAGAGAATTTTCGAGGATTCCCAAACTCATCCGAGGATTTTGAGAAAATTTTCAAAAAAATAAAATGCATGAGAAACAGTTTTAAAACATTTCCAAAGTTTTCCAAAAACTGGCGATTATTTCCAAAGATTTTCAATGACGTAAGCAAGGGATTAATTACCGGAAGTAAGAAAAGTCGCAGACGATTAATTTTATTAAACAGGAAGTTCCGCTATAAAATATATTGGTCAGACCATTGTTCAGCTTTAATTCTGAAGAAAAGAAAGAAGAAAGCGATAGGGAAGTCGTTGGCGATGGTAAAGTGGCTAGTGGAACTGGGGCTTATAGTTGTTGAAGTTGGAGTAAATAAAGAAGGTGATAGAGAAGTCGTTGGCGATGGTAAAGTGGCTTGTGGAACTGGGGCTTAAAGTTGTTGAAGTTGGAGTAAATAAAGAAGGCGATAGGGAGGTTGTTGGCAATGATAAAGCGGCTAGTGGAACTGGGCTTTTTAGTTGTTGAGGTTGGAGTAAATAAAGAAGAAGGTGATAGGGAAGTCGTTGGCGATGGTAAAGTGGCAAGTGGAACTGGGGCTTATAGTTGTTCTTGTGTTTCCAACATGTCGAGCATAGCATCCAAATATAAAGATTTAACTAAAAACAAGTTGGTTTTTCATCTACCTATAAAAAAGGAATTTTACATCATAAAGCAAGATTTTCAACAATTGTAGGTTACCTATTACACAGATTTTGGAAAATTCGGACGAGTGTTCGTCGCTTAACCTCCATTACTATTCGATATTTTAAACTCAAATTTACAGCCAGGGTACGGAGTTAGTCCTTTTATCTTTTTTGCATGAGCCTCGCTTTTGTATGGCCGTACTGTCAAGACCACGAACTTTGTTAAGCCCTACTGATATCAAATGACATATTTTGTAGATTCCAATAAATTATTTTTTTTTATACTTTTTATATATTAAACAGTTTGGGAGAATTTACCTTATATTATTTTACAAGAAAGCATCTTTCCCAATGAAATTCTTAATTCTTATAAAAACAAACTACGTCATATACATGTAAGGCGAATTGAAATGCTGATAAACTCAGTGTTCTCCAGATATTTTCAAATACTCAGCTAAAATGTTCAAGTAGCCAGAGGGTGTATTCCGAGTGCTCGGAGGGCACGATGTCTTCGGGATGAAGTCCAAAAATTTTTAAAAAAAGGTCTACAGAGATAAAATTTGATGCATTTGGGGTACACTGCGGCAGGAAAAAATGTAACGATAATAGACCATTTCCGAGTTCCCGTGTGCCTCTGCTTCAAAGCGAGTCCAAGTGCGAATCCATTTTTATGAAAATGACTTTGATTTGCATGAAAATGAAACTGAATACAGAACTCATTTTCATATGAAAGGTTTCGCACTTAGACTCGTTTTGAAACAGAGGCACAAGAGAACTTGGAAATGGCCTATTACTTCTCTCACTGAATTAAACGTGAAACCAATGATTCCAGCTCAATATACATAAGTGTAGTTAATCGAGGTTTTGAGATAACTAATTATCGTCCATATCAGCCTTCAAAAAAATAAAATATAGTTGCAGTTATCTTTCTGAAGCGTACGAGACTACTCCATGAGCGTGAATTGTTTTTGAAACTTGAAATTTTAAGCCGAAATGACGCAACGTGCGAAAATATTTTACAGAAACTAAAACATAATTGTCTGTGATTTTCTCTAAAAGAAGTAGCCGGCGCTTGATAAACGAGTAGCCGGCTGCTGGCGCTTAATTTTGGAGAACACTGTAAACTGCCTGAGGATGAATAGGGTTTTCAACTTATAGTATTATATACTGAGGCTTACACCTTGACAAGTTCACTGCTGTGCCGATTATCAAAGTGCAAGTCCAAATGATAACTGCTGTAAAATGCCTTGCCACAGAGTTCACATTGCCATCTAGAAGAGTGTTCCTCATATCTGTTCTTCTCCTGGATGCCATATTGGTCACGGAGCTCATGAAGTGGACAATCAAATGGCACGTGAGTATTTAACTCTTCAAATGCTGTGTAAACATTCTATTAAAGTTTAAACAGGATCAATAATTAGTAACTGTAAACTGTTAAAAAGAATGTAATCTTTGTACACAAAAGGGGATTAAGACACAATAAAGGACAGGAAATGGCAGCTGAACTGAAATATATTCTGCAAGAAACATGAAAGAGAAATCCAGAATTTCAAAATGAACGTATAGTAACCGGTGCTTATAGCAATGACGCAATGCGGTCTAGGCAGACAGTCAAAGGCGTTAGGAAAAACAGAGTGCCTAGAGATAGTTTAATAAATTTACGGAATGAGTGGATCTATTTCTATCCCCCGCGAGCTGTGGTGAACGATTTCCGATGACGACGAGTTGACACAGGATCCACGAAGTACTTAGAATAATGGGACGTTATAATAAATGAAAAAATGTTTCTGGTATATTCAAAGTGGAAGCTCAACTGAAATATACTTTGCATAAACCATGAAAGGTAAATCCAGAATTTTAGAATGAACGTATAGTAACAGTGCTTATGGCAATAACGCAATGCGTTTTGGGCAGATAGTCAAAGCGTAAGGATAAAAAAAGATAATTAAATAAATTCGAGGAATGAGTGGATCTATTTCCAGCTCCCGCGATCTGTGGTGAATGGTTCTCGATGAGGACGAGTTGAGACAGCATCCACAAAGTATTGAGAATAATGGGAGGCAATAATTAATAAAAAAAAGATAGTCATGGATTCCATGTAGTACTAGTTATACCTTTGGCGCGTGATATAGAGCAAATGCTTTTTCAGGGATCGTGCTGCTCTGGAAATAAGAAATTGCAGGAGTATTCAAGGGGTATTTAAGGAGTCAAATGGATGTTTTCAAGGAGTGCTTTTGGCTCCTGCATTTAATTCCTTTGAAAGATTCTTAAGTCTTAAAACATGATTCAAAATGTCTTCCATATCATCATTTTTCATTTTCAGTCATATTTTATTGAGATTTTTAAATTATCCTATTAACCACATTTTTATTATAATTATTATTACTATTACTATAATTATAGTTAAATTATTATCTAAATGAAGTGATTTAACTGAAACAGACAGATTAAACATCAGGTTGTTCAACAATAACCAAACAAAGAATATTTATTAATAACGCTTTAAGTTGAAATGTAAAAATGCAACTGGCAAATGCTGGAACTGATAGAATCACTGCTCGTAGGAAAAAACAAAGAAACCAATCCTTTGTTCTAGTTAAACAAGTGTCAAAGTGAAGTCCGTGTAAATTAAAAACAAAATAGAAAAATCATGCTAGAAGAAGATCATGAGTATGAGTTCTGATCATGTGGATCAAGACTTTTTAGTTATCTTGATTTGAAGTCTATTTCATCTATCTGCATACTAGCAACTAACATATCAATATAAAAGCATACAATGATGATCCTAGCAAAAAACAAAATGCCTTATACAAAAGTCATGCTCTCAGTCTATTCTTGAGCTTCTCGATACGATCATTTATTTCATCTAAGTCTTTTTCGATGTCTTTCACTGTCCTCTTGTAGCTGTGAGCCTTCCTTGCATGAATCATCTCATATTCCTTCACCGTTTTCTCAAATAGCTTTTCAGCACTGTCTTTAAGTACTGCACAATGTTCCAATTTAAAGCGTTTTTGCTTGCCCCTCAAGAAGCAAATTTCTTCATTGATGACCTAGTTTGGCTCATCTTTTCTCTTTCTTTTTACTTTTTTCTGCTGTCGTACCTGGTCAGATCGGTACTCTGAAGATGCATTCCTTGTTGCATTTCTGAGTTGTTGGTCTATCATCACATTGAGGATACCACCACAGGCTTAGATGAGATCATAGATAACTCTTAAGGCAACAACAGACTTTTTTTAAAGTTATACTCCGTGATCTCGTTTTTAATGCTCACACCTCGTTCAACACCAGCTTGTCCGTGAGATAACACTAAAAGACATTTCACAAAGGCTCGAAACTTCTGATATCTATTGTCCTTACCCGTTGTAATTAAACAAAAGATATCTAAGCAATCGTCATTGTTCTTATCATATATTCCTTAAATTTTTGCAAAGTTCTTGGATTACCCTGGTTATCTTCTGTAACAAATGATAAGTATTCCCTCTTCATCAAGTCAGTTTCCTTTACCCTTCTTGCATCCAGGAGGCAACTTAGTAAATATATTCTTTTGGGCAAACAGTTTCAATATAAATAAAATAACGAGAAGATAAATCATTTTTAAACTTGTGTATATTTCGGCCTTTCTCCAAAGGCCATCAACAGCTGTTGAAATATACACAAGTTTAAAAATGAATAATTTTCTCGTTATTTTATTTATATTGCAACTTAGTAACCTTTCAAACAGTTGAACCGAGGTGCTGACTGGACCTGCTATCATTTGGGGATCCAGACATCTTAAGAAGCGAACTAATGGGAACTTTAATGGACTCTTCTCCGGTACCTTTTCAGTAGCACGAGTGAGAAAAACCTTGCAATTAAGTTGGAAGTTCTTCTTTTCACTCTCCTTAATCTGGCCATTCTGCTTCAAGCAGTTCAACTCTCTTTTAGTAACAATACAGACATCAATTTCTTTCCTTAATGTCCTGTTTTCATCTGAGGTAACATCAATCAATACCCATACAATAATGGTTGCAAAATTTTAAGGGAAATTCATCAACGACAGTATACGTAGCATAATCTTCCCGCCTTGCTGGGAAATCTTTGAACAGTTTATACTCCTTAACCACAAATCTGTCCAGCTCCCACGTGGTTTCTTTGGCGCCAGTTTGGAATGCTCTGTGAACAGTACGCAGCCCACATATCCCAAGATTCAATAACGATGGCAAGTTTAGCCCTTTCTAAGCTCTCTCTCAAATGCGAGATTCACATTAGGGCCATCCATACCAACATGCCATGTTTTCTCCAGGTTTAAATCTTTAGTGGCGTCTTTGAAATGTTTTATCAGATCATCTTGCGTGCCATGTCCGATAAATAGAGATACGAGATAGCGTGACTGGATTATACACTTGCTATATATGACCAGTATCTCACGTACACATCCAACTGTTTTTTTTTTGCAGCTATTCATTTAAGGCCTCCTCGAATAACACTGAGTTTGCTGGAGACTGCTCCAAATCAAAAAACAATTTCTTCAAAAAATGGGGACCAAGTCCAAAAGTTGTGAGATATCCTAATTTTGACTCGGACATCGAGTAATTAGCAGCAATTTTACTGTCACTAAACATTGTTTTGAACAGAGTTCATTTAATCCAACATTTGAATGCCCTGGGAAATGGGATTCTATGTACTTTAGAGCCCACAAAATCTCTGCATCTGCTACTTCTTTGACAAAGTGCATAAATCTTGCATTGACTGAATGGGACTACTTTGATGATCACCCTCAGTACTAGTAGCTGCTTGGCTATTCGTGGTCGAACTATCCTCAGGTTGGATTTTTTCTAGACCAGTGACAAGACTTGCAGTAATGGGAACTGCTACTGCTGTTTCCTTTATATATTTTTTTGTGCTGAGCGCCTTTCATATGGGATTTAATTGCCGACTTTCCCAAGTTTGCCACGCTGAACTTTCGACGGTAAGGTTTGCAGTATGCTGCATGTTTGTCATTTTTTACATTTCGGAGCCAGCCTTTCTACTCATTTTCAACAAGCCAATCAGAATTAAATACACATTTACTTCCGGCAGGCATTCTAATTCATAGCATTCATATTCAAACAAGCTTCTCTGTAAGTCATAACCCATTCATTCAAACAAAACGGCCGCCGATCGACTGAACAATAGCACGTGTCAATAAAAAATCCAAGACTACAATGCGTGCACTCTCAGCGAGAATTCAACAGAAAAACTTGAGAACAAAAGAACAAGCGACGCCCTTGAAAAACAAAACTAAATTCCAGGAGTATTCAAGCAGTTCAAGGAGTAGCACGAACCCTGTTTTTCTATAGTCTGTTTAAATTGTCAAAAATACTGTCTTCTTGGGCACCCTTCGTGATTCCTATAACGCAATGCATGTCTACTTGGATACCCCGTGGCTATTAGTAACATCCCTTATACTCTATCACAAACCCATGACAAAGTAGCTACCGCTTATATCAGCTGTAATTACAAAAGCGTTTCTGGCATATTCAAAATGACGGCGCAACTGAAAAGGGGTAGTACTTCGTTTAGAGGACACAGAATTTAACAAGGTTTGTGATTGGCCGAAATAAGGTTAGGGTAAACTTTATCTTTCTTTTGATTGGTACAAAAATCTGTTTGCTCTAAAAGTCCTGAAGATGCTCAACTGAAATAATATATTTTACAAGGCATTTAAAACAATTTACAACATTTATACTAACACACCAATAATGAATCAAAAGAAAGCATATATGTCAGCTTTTAGTTAAATTAATTTACAAAAAGTACGAAGAAAGAGAAAAAGGACAAAATGACAAACTCAAAACATTTCTCAAACTCTTTCGTTATTTTGCTGCCAAACAAGAACATTCAACACAGAATTTTCTCCGTTTGTTTAATAAACCTAAATCTCCAAAAAAGGTAAAAGATTTTCGAAATTAATGACTTAAGGCATAGAACATTTTCTACTTGAATCTTGATTAATTAATCTCTTCTGTGTAGAGACGCGAATTTTGCCATTTTTATATCGGAATAATCTTAGCAAATTAATTGATATCACTGTATTTACAACTTTGCTACTTAAAATAAATTCCCAAGACTAACAGGTAACTATTTATCAACTCTAACCTCTTTAATTAGCGTTCTAACTGTTCGAGAATGAGGTCTGGAGCAGTGGCCAGTGACATGCTTCAAGAGAACCTAAACACAAACAGAAAACATAAATTGAGTACTTTAGTCAAATGATACCTAACTTGAGTAATAATAATAATAATAATATTAATCATAATCATAATTATAATAATAATAACAATACAAATAATAATAATAATAATAATAATAATAACAAAGACTTTATTTAGGTGTCAAGTCTTTCTAGCTACTACTAATTGGGGACACCATCTTTACCACTCTAAGGTGGAGCGGATATTCCCTTAACTTAATATTTTACAGATTTTGATCTTTTGTCATTTCGTGCATCATACTTCATGACCGTTAAAATGGTTGTAAACAAATTTGAATTTTTTTCCACACCTTAAGAAGGCTAGTCGAAAGATAACCCTGAATTTTTTATTTACAAACGCCGTGTTGACTCCTTTGTTTGTACAGATATAATCCACGAGGGCCTACAGTTTAACGTCCTTGTCCAGGAAGTTGTGAAGTCTAACTGAGTGTTGGTCCGGCCGGGTCCAATCGAACCCGAGCCCGCACGATAGACCGGCACCTTACCAATTGAGCTAAACAGACGGAAATTAGGTAAAAAAAAATTGCTGGCTACATAACGTAGATAAAACTTACTTCGACCTTTTAAAACTATCAAATAAAACTTTAAATTAGTGTAAGTTAAAATACATAATTAAGTAAATATATCTATACTTGAGTTTATCTTAGTTATTTTCTACTATTATTATGCATGTTCGTTTTAGAAACTTGAACCTGCATGTTAACTAGCTTTGCCACGCCAGGAGTCCTAAAACGCTGAGACAGATGTCCATGGCTGCTACTAACAGTTGGAAGGAAGTGCGCCATTGACAAATAGCGCATAAATTCAAGATACGGCGAGTCTAGATGGTGCCAGTGGCTCTGGCCATTTCCACAAAAGCGGTGTGCACATTTCCGTTACAACCCTATTGCAATGGTATATCGTGCTTTTAGATCTTAAGTTTTAAATAATGTAACCCACAATTGGTTGAATGATTGTTTTCCTTTCAGCAATAGATATCTGAACAGACATAACTATAATGCTACTGAAAAAAAAAAGCATGTCAGTTACTGTTCATCAGCAAAACAGTTACTGATCGACATGCTCGGTCTTTCAAAAAGTTTCCTAGAGTGTTGATGTCGGTAACTGAATATGATATATAATAATTTTGTATGGCTACAGTTAGCTTTTTTTTTATAATATATCAAATAATTTAAAGGAATAAGCCCGATTTATTCTATTTGCAACCTCGAATATTGCGTTTCTAGCGTTCTGATTGGCCCACTCAACCCGGTTAACAGCTCATGAATATACTTAATGGCAGTGTTCAAAATAGCCGCCGGCTACAGGCGATGGCCGGCAGATTTTGGACCTTGTCGGCGATTTTTGTTTCCACAACACAGTTGTCTTGTAGGTTACTTATGTTTATACCGTTTTGCAAACAGGATATTTTATCTGGCATCAAAAACAGCCGGCAAAAATTTTGGACCAAACAAAAGAGCTTACAAAACGAAACAAAATTTGAGATCGTTATTTCGAACCCTGAATGGCCATATATGTGAAGCTAACTAACAATGACGTTATCAATTTAAACATTTCGAAGGATTCAGAAAGCTCAAAACAATAAATAAAACAATTATTATATTCGCAGTTGTTGGATATGAAATGATTATAGCCAACTCGGCGTTATGCAGATCGTTGGCTATTTACCATCTCATATCTGACGCGCGTTCTTGAAATAAATATTAAATAAACGTAATGGCTTCCTGTTAGCTACTAGCATATTTTTGCTACCTTACTTACATACGTACAAATTATAACGTTATTCGTTATACGTACAAATTATAACGTTATAACGAGAGGACTTTTTTTTTTGTCCGTAATAGCGAGGTGCCTATAATAGCGGGGTATCTGCAAGGTGGGAGTTGACTGTAAATAAAAATATAGCCTTTTGTATTTGTGAAACTTTATATATATAGACAAAATAATCTGTAGGAAACTGTCACACAACAGACAATATTTCAGGATTAAAAATGGAGTAGGTGTAGTCAGGAGATGTCATATTTTCTATAACAAAAAAGTTTGCCACTGACTCTTGATATTTGACCAAAATTCCAAAGTTGCAAATCATGTCCATCATTTCAACCACAACATAGATTTTATTAACGTCAAGATCGTTGGCTTTGAAGCGAATTACCATGAGCGACTTTTTCTCGAAGCCTGGTTTTCAAC
>JAOBRB020139068.1:0-13219 GCA_027575285.2 Zoanthus pulchellus
TAATAGCGAGCGTCCGCCATAGCGAAAGCTGTTTTCATATATTTCTGTATGGCTTTAGCCGGGGATTTTTTTTTGTCCGTAAAAGCGAGGTGTTTGTAATAGAAACTGCCAAGGTGTCCGCAAGACGGGACTTGACTATATTTCGTACATTTTGTGAGAGAGGGAGAGTTGTGCAGTGTTGGTGATATTTTAATGAAATTTAGTCATTTCTAATGGTTCTTGTGTATCCTTAACACATTTATTGTGATTGAATCATTTTTAAATATAGTGAGGTGTTGCCGGGTTGCCAAGGGTATTAATAAATTGTTCTATGAACGTAACAGTAGACCTAATGATTACATAGGAATATAGCTAAACTAGGAGTAACCCAAGGTTCTGAAATGCGGGCGGGAACCCGTGTGTGCATCTTTCTTTTAGTACGCTTTTTACTGGGGCTACCAGTAGGGGCCTCGCGTCTAGTTTACCTATCTATCTATTAAAATGAAGTTTTAATGAAGTTTTAATGAAATGAAGTTTTACCGAAAGTCATTAGGTTCCGTTAATTTTTTCCATCGGAAGCCTCTTCTGAAGTGATTTTGCAACGCAAAACATGCCATCACTACTCAATGAGGACCACAAAATACAAATATTAGAACATCTAATATTTCAATCTGCTGCAAAGTTACTGTCAAATGTATGTAAACAAGGGAAAAACTGAAATCGCACATCGACCGGGCTAGGTACAACGACAAAAATCCTCACTTTCTCCAGTAATATTACTTTCCGTCACGTGAGGAACCGATGGTGATCCGATGACCACATTTGTGGAGAACGCACGTGAACAAAACGTTGAAATCACGTGTAAGCTTTTTTTTTAATGTCGCGCATAATTATCGATCGATTTTCGCTAAACAAATTTGAAGCTCGATCGTCCAAAATAAGTTGCGTGCTCTTCTTGTCGTCCACAATAGTATACCCGAAGTTTCAGTCAAATTTTGATGTCAAATCTAAATTGTAAGTTATAACTTGATATACATTAGCAAAAAGGCGGTGTAAGTAGCCTCGTGACATTGAATATTCAATTGTTTTGAATTCGCGGTCGCAATTTTTTCAAACTAACGTACTGTCTACAACATCAACGATCCAGGCATGCGAAAACTCCAACCTTTGTTTACGGAGTGGGGAGGCGGCGCGTCATTAAAGAGCCGATGCACGTGTAGAAAGCGGGGTGAAAAATCTTTTCCTAAATGTAAGTTAACGTAATAGTAAACTAGAGAAACATATTCATTGAACAAAGAGCGGCGCATTCATTTTATCAATGACATTTGATTTCGAAAAAAGTGACAAATGCAATAAATATTGCCGTAAAAGAGATGTTTTTATACGCCAAACAAATTTTATCTTCGAATGGTTTTCTCAAGTAAAGTACACGCTGAAGTATTTAAGTTCCTTTTTCTTTATCAAATTGTAAAACAGCTTGCACATGCATTTCACTTCTATCGTCCTCGTGATTTTGTGATACATATATTACTGCGTTTTGGTGTTTAACAACTAAGGGTTAGTTAATTTCATTTCGTAGTTTGCTTGTGCATTATTTATATATCTCGTTCATTTTATCGCCAGTGGGAATATATGGAAACAAACTACGAAATGAAAGTGACTAACCTTTTATTAAGCAATCTGAGTTCAAAGCTTTGCAAGGCTCTTTTGCATGACCAAACATTTTTTAATTTGAATAAGTACATGATTAAAATTGCAAATTAAGTTCAAAAGGAATAAAATAGAAGTAACAAAAAGTCATTCATTGAGAAAGATTTTGAAAAGATAGAACTCTTAAACTTAACGCCTTGGAGATACTTTTCACCGCAAGTACCGAAACAAATCTTAACAGAAATTTGTCAAAAGCTGAAATTCAATCTCGTTTGTACTTTGTTTTAGAATTTATCCGCATGTTCACGTTCTTTGGGAAATAAGTTCAGTGTTTTGAAACAACATTAGAAGAACACAACCAGTATTTCAAGTGTTTTCTAACCTTTCAATGTCCTATTGATTAATTAAGTTGTGAATCGCCATCTTGAGGATTTCCTGTTAAAAAAACAAGTCAGGAATCAGTATATTTTCGCTATCAAATGTTCGCCCCTAAAAACAAACCAATTACAGCAATTGTAAATCTGGTATTCAGTAAATCTGGCAATTCCATTCTTAAAAAACCAACAGAAAAACTGTTAAAAATTTCCCTAACTTCTTCAAAAGAAACCCAAACTCAGCAAACCTATTTAAAAAGTAAAAGGCGGGAAAACTGTTGGACGTACGCCCAAAAGCCCGCCAAATTAACTAACTTGAATGTATGCTCTAATAAAGGACATCTTTCGTTGGAGTAAAAGCTCGTTTTGATTTATATAGGCTGTAGTTTGAATTTTAATGGTCTAATGGTATAGGCGGTCAAAAGTATACAATTGTTTTGCACGGTGTGGACCGTATGTTCTGTGATATACCAAAGTCATCCCTGATCGAATTCGACCACACTCAGGCGGGGATTTTGTCCAGTTTGCGAAGGTTGCCTTATTAATAGCTAATACCAGATGTAAAAGTCCTTGATGTTCTTATGAGGCTCGAAATTTGTTATTGCTTACATGCACTGTTATACAGACTCAATTAAAAGTCCCCGGAATACTAACCACTAGACCACTGACTTACTTACAAGGGGAGAACGTGCGATATATGATTTACCCTTGTTGCTGTGATTTCACAATAAAGTAAGCTCACGCTTTCAGGTCTTTTGTTTCATTTAGGTTCCGAAAGGTTTTACCACAACAAAAACCAGATCTTTTTCAACAAGGGTTGTTGCATTGGACCGTTACTAGATCCCGAGAAAGTTTCGCAGTTACCAGATGCTACCTCACCGGGAAAGGTAAGCACCGTTATACGCACAGGACTGGAGATGGTGGCCAAAGCTGCACGTGACCCAGAGAAGGTGATCGACCTAATGCAGGAAGGGTGTGGAGTTCGGGTTGTCGTGAAACACAAAGGCAAAATACTTAAGAAGGTAAATGAAGGCAGAGCAGTCTTCTTAACGTTGGTTTCATTCGGTCAAATTGATACAATACTTTTATTTGTGAGTTAGTTAAAGTTTATTTTACGTAAATCTTTTGAAGCAACTTCAGAATATTTGTCCACAAGAATAAATTTCCTCTTTACTAATTTACAAGCATATGTTTATTTATAGCTTTTAAAAGTCATTATCTATTTTAAAACCCGTATATTTATATACTTTTGTTTTTTTTTTATAAAGTTTAATTAAATATCTAAATTTGGTATGATGTTATTACATCTGCAAAGATAGATAAAATACTTGGTGATTAGTAATAAATAATTGGCAGAGAAATGAATTACAGAGAATTGCTGGGTATTCTGAAGTTTAGCCACTTTTTTTAAAGAAAACGAAAGTTTAACAACACTTTTAGTAACATTACCAAAAGCTCTAAGAATCAGCAATTTAACAATAATTTAAAGGAAACACACAACACTTGTAAGTTTTAACAAGGACATGTTTATGCATTTACATATGCCATCTTCAGTGTGGATAGAGTGAAACAATAATGACAGTATTTAAGTACAATGGAAACAATACATATGGAATTAATACAATAGGGAAATTAAAATGAAAGTTTCAAATTTACATGTTTAACTTGTTTGTTAAGAGATGGTCTATGTAACTGACTGTAAACAGCTTCCTTGTTACTTAAGACATGTTCAGTAGAGGCCTGATCTAAGATTTTAAAACTACTGGGAGAATTTAACAAACGGCAATTAGGTGACTCAGAAAGATGTTTGTAAATGTGTGAGGACTTATCGCTAGTGAGGTGTTCATTCACGCGTGTAGAGAGGTGACGAGGTTTACTTTCAGTAACAGTTGTATTGCTGCTTAAAGTAGTTAAAAAGGTCAAACAAGTGTTTCGAGAATCTCATACTACACTTGATTTAACTGTTCACTTTATGGCTTTCAACTTGCACTGGGAACATTTCCACTTGCTGGTGTACTGAGAATACAAAAATGTACGGTAGACTGAACAATATTTCTATGCTATTCATCCTATCACAGCGTTGAACATCTGTCTTGTGACAGAGAACGTTTGATATTCCTGATATTTGTATGTTCTGTAGTACACCAGAAAAACAATAGTTAAATCAACATACTTGAATTACGTTTCAAATGAATTAACTGAACTAGTGCCACCTTTCAATACATGCCAATTATAAATATAGGCATTTATAAGTTAACGAAATAATTGCTGAATGTAATATGTGTCAGTAAAAGTTTACATTCAGAAATTTAGGCAGCTCATGCAGGGTTGATCACGAATGGTCCCCCGCCATGACTTGCCATCGTCAATTCCAAACATGTCTGTTTCATATTTGTTTTGGCATAATTTAATTTCCGTAAGAAATACCATTATATATAGATTGGTTGCTCAATGCAATGGGGTGGACTGAAAACTCAAAAGCTTAGCTTTATTAGCTTTATTCCAAAATACACTTCTTTTCACTAGTAAATGTCAAGAGATTAAAACGGATGTTTTCTTTCTGTATATACCGTAACCTTAGTAACACATATTACGTAAGTGCAGTTTAAGCCAATGACAAACAACAAAAGATAGCTGACCCCGATTCTCAACCAATCAAAGAGCACTTCCTCCGGAACGCACTGAAACGCCCAACCAATATGTAACCAGCTCGTTTTTTTCTCCTTAAAATATTTCATACAGTTCATAAAAATACAAAGTAAGCGAGTAGTGTTTTAACGTGATTTTTTGACAATACGAAATTGGAAACACAGTTTTCAATGCTATTGCTTAGTGAATCAAAGGGGAGCCCTTTTAGCTTGCAACCAACTCGGACCTGTTTTAGGCCTTTTGTTGGGAACGTGTAATAGACTGAGGATGCGATAGGAAGCAATGACTGTGCTGTTCAGTTTAAGTTTCGCAGACAGTCAAGTTTGTCAGATAATGGGTAGTTTTTGTAATGAAATATAAGTAGCCTCAAAAGGCCAACAAAAAACTTTGTTTAATTACAAAAACGTTTTTTAGCCTTGGAAAAATCTGATAGTCTTTCATACCTTTGTATTTCAGCCAATTTCTCGAGTAGATTCTCGGCCCAAATTAGAAAGGTATCTAAAACGTTTCTGCCGTCGTTTAATCTGTTGCGAGTTTTTCCTGAGTCTCAAGCCAGTTGGCAAACCGTGCCCCGACCAGTGCAAGACAGATGGTAAGAAGATTATTGCGTAATGTTTGTCACTCAGTCTATTTTGTAAATCAGCTCCTGTTTTTTTCTTGTCGGATTCTTTTGACGGACGGTAAGATAATTAGTATATTGTCACTCAGTCTAATGTGTAAATCAGTTCCGACAAAGAACTCCAGTCTAAATTATAGTTAGAAATTTCATTTCAGTACGGTTTAAAACTTATCAGTTTGTAAGATGTAGAAACACTGACGCAGTATCCAATAATGGTCAGAGAATTAATATGTTCTGTTTGGGTTTGGTGTTATTTATTATAGACGAATAGAACTAGTTCAGAACTAAATTAAAACCCAAATCGAGTTGTAAAGATTATTTTGAGCCCTCCTGTTTATACAAAAGTGTTTGTTATGATTGTCTAAATTGTGTTTTAAAGTTTCTTCTACTATGGTTTTACGACTTAATTTTGTTTGTCGTAGTCGAAAATTAGTGCTAAAATAGATTTCCACAAAGGGTTATATTTAAGTAAGGGTTAGTGCTGACGGGCGTTTGAGAAACGCTTCCCGGAATATTAATACCGGTGAATTAAGAAATAAATGGTTGGCAAATAGTGTTAATTGAATTGAGGTATTGAACAGTTGGCAGAAAGCGAAGAACCAAGAAAAACGTCTTTGATTTATGACCAAAAATACCTCATTTAAATGCCATGGTGCCAAAAACTGACAATGACACTGCTCATGAAACTGGTTATGGTAATGATAAATTAGTATAGCAATTATAAAAGGTCCTGATTAGAGGAAGCTAACAAATTCTTTAAAACCAATGACACCACACTTTTGATTTCTTGGTTTGAAGCTGAGTGCTTCAAAGGCGAGTTTATGGTAAAAAATGTAGTATGCGAAAAACAACGTAATAACACAACTAAAATCTTCTATGATTTACTTTAACGCTCCCTGTGAAGACGTTTTATAATAAAATTATATTTACCAATTGTAAAGTATTTTGTTATCTTCCAAATGGCGTTTACTTTTCTCGCATAATATTTTTGTAAAATGAAATATTTCAGATCAAGGAAATCTCTTGGGACCAAAAGGTCTGAAAGCCAAACGTTCTCGTGAGTACTTTGAGGTGAAACATCTTGGCTTTGAAAAAAAGAAGAGAGGAAGAAAGCGTAAGTCGGACCTGCTGACATCAATACCAAACGAACCTATCGTCATTAAGAGAAAACTGATTGAGTCAAATGGCGTTCAACCGCCTGCAGCAGTTGTTTCCGCGCCGCATACAGCATGTACCACAGCCGCCACTCCAGTTGTCAAGACAACTGTAGTTACCCAGCAACACAACGGGGTTGCCCTACAAAAGGCGGGAGCTCCAGTAACTGTCATAACCCCAGGAGTAGTGCGCTCAGTATCAGTTGCTCCGACAGCTCCAGGATTGGTTACAGCACCCGTAAAAATGGCTTGCCCCCTTTCCATGGCGCGGACCGCTGACATAGGGGCGGCGCCAGTCATCAGTCAAATCCCACGTGCCGTTCCTACGGCACCTGTTCAGTTTTCTGGTGGTGTCGCAGTAGCTAAACAGGTATCGAAGGCCTTCACGATCAACGTTATTTAATTTCAGTTCTTTTAAAGTTTTATATGTGCCTCGGAAAATGTTTCAAGATTCACAACGAAATGGATGAAAAAAATTTATATTGAAAATAATTATAAGAGTTACGTACGACACTCGTAAAGATGAAAGTGAAAGGTTTTTGTGGTGACTTTTCTTGATGAACCATTTTTAAGTGAATATTTGGCAATATATTTTTCATTGCGAAAAATGAACAACAATAAATGAAAATAAAAGACGTCAAGGGAGGCGAGGGAATGAATCCCAATCAAAATGGACAAGGTAACTCGTTATTACGTCTCAGTATCGGTTATATTATGCATACGAGTGCTGGTGTTTCAGTTCTCTCTGGCCACCGGGTATTTCACAATTATCGTAAGACTTCCAGTTTATTTGCAAGGTATAGCAGTGTTGCAATGCCTCCTCTATGAGTCAGTTTCCATTTAGTACAAATAGTTTTCGTTTCTATGAAAGTTTTCTTAAAACTTTGTTTATAAAAAAGCACGCGAAGATTTCTAATTTTTAATTTAATCAAAAATGGTATAAAACGAAGAGCCGAAGATACTGAAAAATGTTGTTAAGGACGTATCTCAGCTCACATGAGCGTTCATTTCATAAGTCTGCTGTTTGCTTTTAAACATTAAAGCGTATTTGTTGAGGTGATAGCAGGCGTTTAAAGAAGTAATTCCAATATAAAGTAGAAATAGTATTCTTGTGTAGATACTATTGTTTTGTTGTTGTTGTTGTTTTTATTATTATTATTATTATTATTATTATTATTATTTGATAATAGAAATTACTGGTAGAATCACATTTAAGACAACGTTTCGGTGTCCTCATGACACCATCATCAGGTCAAAATATTTAGACATGGTTTGTCCCTCTAGGGACTAAGAACTTGATCTTGAACGTTAATGTTATCATGCCTGATAATAATAATAATAATAATAATAATTATTATTATTATTATTATTATTATTATTATTATTATTATTATTATTATTATATAAATGCTTGAGAAGACAAAGAGTTCAGAAAATAATCCGAGCTGTAACCCACGGCAGCTCCAAACACATTTATATCCATACAAGCTCATTATAAACACTATCAATAGCTTAAAGCACCCGAACCAACCCCAAGAAGAAACACGGCTTCCTTCGTAATTCTTTAACGACCAAAAAAGTTATCCACATTAATCTGCCTTTGTTCCGTGGAAACGAAAAATAAAGCCGAAAGTTTCCAACATCCCTGTAAAAAAAAGTCCAACAAAGAAAGTGAAGTCTATTTAAAACAATCAGAGACCAAGACAAACACTCAGTTTCTCTTGTTGTTTGCCAAGGCGGTACGTGTAATTGCAAACTAACGTTCATTGAAGAATCATCACGGAATCTTGAAAATGGCGTCATTTAACACCACGACTTATCTATTATTTCTGGACCCATTTGACATCTCTGCTCAAATGGCAATAGCCTGGAAAGTTGTCACTTTTTCCTCTTCCTGGAAGTTACTCTGTAACCTTGAAGCTCTCTAGTTTATTACAAAATTCCGTACCTAAACAAACAAGTGCAATTACATAATTAACCATACGTTACCAATATAGATGCGTTGTTTTTCCCACTTATTTTAATTTTCTTTTGCAACCAAAGATAGCATAAGTCGAAAATGCTGATGTAAAACATTTATAGAAATAAATATCTTTTGTAATTTTAATCTTTAACTGGCGTCTCGGTATGTATTGTTAATATTATACAATCATGTTTCTTAAAGTTTAGAAATGCCTTGCGAAGAAGCTATTTTTTTTATTTTTTAACATTTGAACATATGGCTTTAATGTCGTAGAAATTGCTGTCTCTCTAGGAACTTACTGGATTCTTATTCTATTTTCAGGCTATACGAATACAGAAACCCCAGTCAGCAGGCCTCGCTACTAACAAGTTTAATTTCAGTGGAATTGTAACAAACGTTTCTAACCAAAGGTTTTCTACTAACGCGGGCAGTACAGGTGCAACTATAACGTTTGGACGTGCTCCTCCCAACGTAACAATCGTTAGCTCTAGCCCCAGTCCTTTGGCACCTAAACGCTCGCCAGTTTTATCCAGCCATGTTTCCTCGAATGGGACTATGGGAAAACTAAACGGGCAAATCCCAGGCGACTTACAGGTAATTGGATCTCTTAACAGAAGTGGACTTAATTACTCTTTCGGCGGGCGAACGTCTGTCGTCAGTATGGGACCTCCGCCCCCCTTCAATCAGACTCATGTGAATAGACAAATTCGTTCCACCGTTTCGAGCCAACATAATGGTATAGCAAGTACTGTTGTGTGTTCCGAGGGTGCAACCAATGTGGTAAGCATTAAACCATCGGGAATGCAATCCCACGTTGTGAAGCACACTCTTAGTAGTACCCCACCTCCTCCGCCACTTGTACCGTCCACTTTGCTTCAATCATCTAGCAGTCCTATGAGACCCTCTGGGCCAACATCTACATCCTCATTGCCTTCACCAACCTGTCTAACAGCTGGAACATCACATGTGCATCAGGCACGACCCAGTCCTACCAACGTAGTTACTGTGGGAGCCGCTACTACACTTAGCCCTCAAACAACACAGGTTGTATCACCTGTCATCGGCAATCCGCCTCCATTGACATCAACAGTGACCGCTTTAAATGAAACTGTTACACAGTCAAGTGGGCATTGCAATATAAACTTGGTGCAGCCTCATGATTCTATGTCTTCCAGACCTATTGTATCAATTAGTTCTCAAGGCCTGCTTACGGTCAGTACACAACATGGAACCCCATTGTCATCTGTAAAAGGGGCTAGAATGATTCATCACAGGCCCACAGGGCCAGATCGAGACCAGCCTGGGCACGCTGCTCCACAGGGAAACCAACAGGTTAGTCATTATACGTTGTGATCAAGAAATCTAACACTTTGGACATGCCATTACATGAAGCCGTTTACTGAAGAAGCAGTTTTTGTAAAAGCGATATTTTACAATCAATTATAATGCGTGAGGAAAGACAAATTATATTTTTTTTCTCTTAAAGGTGTTTAAAAGGTAAATTGCAAATTTGAAATTCGTTTCTTATTTTTATTTTGTTATTGACAGTAAGTCCATGCATTCGTTTACAAAGACAGAAACGATTTTTGTTCATAGGTGTCAGCTCTCACTATCCTATAAAAGATGAATTCCTGATCAAGCGAATCCAGAAACGAACTTTAAAACACTAAGTTTCGTTTTAAGTATTACAAGCGTGATGCATGCTGGAAAAGTATAAAGCCGGCTCGAGCAATTAGAACTACATAGAAAGATAACTTCCGTTAAATCTTTTTTGGATGATTTACCCGTTTATAGATTGTTGAGAACTCGTGTTGGCAACAACCGCTATTTCAATTAAACTATTTGATCATTGATTCAAGAAGAAAAAGAGCCTGACCTTTCAAGCATTTTTCCTTCTTTGAAACAATACAACTTTAAACATTAGCTTTTAACAAGAATAATACTATATTTGATATAGATCCTTTATTCAACCTCAATTGCAAAGGAAGTGGTTGCCCAGATGCAAATGTTTAATCACTCGACGGCTTGAAAGTCGAATTTGCTGACGTTGGAAAACCAGAGTATCCAGAGGAAGACCCTGGAAGTCAGATTGAGATCTCATCCCACATGCGGAACCCCGGAATGGATCCCGGTTCCTAGAAGTGGGAGGCACAACATTATGACCATGATGCCAACCTGACTTCCCATAGCTTTTACTCTATTTACAGCTTCAACCTTGAGTTGAATGTTAAGACGTGCTTTTCTTGTTCACTTAAATAGTTATTATATATACTTTTCAGAGTGTTGTACAACCTCATTTTGTCTGGAAAAATGTTGACGGCAAGCTTGTTATTGGGAACAAAAACGACTTTATGGCCTTTTTATGCGCTGCTAGCATATTTATACAATAAGTGAAAAGGGATCCCCGAAATGCAGGTGCGGCCACATAAAACACGGCCTTACCAGATAAAGTTATTTCAGGCTTGTCGTTATATGGTCGTTGGAGTCGTGTGAGAAATCTAATATGGAAAATAATGTGGAAGCTAAACATTTTAATAGGCGTACTGATGTTATTATCATTACCTTCGTGTTTACTCCACTGTCACCATTCTTATATCATTTGTTTCTGATTTGTTACTCTGCAGGGTTTGAAACAGAGATCCGTTATTCAACATATTCAGCAAAATAGCATAAACAAACGAAACATGAGTTCGCACACTGTGCAAAAGTCCCCAATGCATTCTGAAAAGCCATACAATCTATCAAACATATCGAGTGCGAGGATTTCAACGCCGCTGCAGTCTGGCTACAGGCCTCCCTCACAATCCTGTGCACCCGTACCAGGCCATTTGGGTGGTGGACAGGGTCCCAGTAAACCTTTCGAATCTGGAACGCAAACATCGAAGGAAGAGAAGCAAGGGCATGAGGTAGAAGACAAGGAAATGAGAGCCCATGGTGAGGAAGTTGTTGATCATGAAGAAAAGTCTAGCGGTACAAGAAAGAGGAACATGTGGTGGCTGAAGAAAAAGAGACGGAGGCGCACTCGCTTAACTTACATTAAAGCTAAGTACAAAAAAAAAGAAGACGAAAGAGACGCTCCAAATGTAACAGGCGCTGATGGGCACGTGACGATGCCATCTTGTGGTACTGCATCTGTCAATGTGCCATATTCTTCACCAAACCCTCTCGTGTTGCCACAATCAGAACCTGGGGCCAAAATTGCTGATCAGCAGCCATTGTACATGGTTGTTCCCAGGCCTCTGAAGTCTGTTGGTGACGAGAAGCCAAAACGAGGAAGACCGCCAAAAGCGCTGCTGTTTTCAAAAGCCAAAGTAGAAGCTGATTTAGCTGATGCTGTAGACTTCAGCGATCCTGACTGGAATGCTGCAATAGAAGATGAAAACCGCCGTGGAAAGATAGTGAAGAGACGAAGACGAATAAAAAGAGGTCAGTGCGAATAGTTAATTCATTCTGTTGCCCATCCTTTAAAAAATACAGTCATTCAGAAGATTGGAAGCCGTTACGTGTTTTCCTTATCTATTTTTGCTCCAAAACGATATTGAGACGAGATTTAGGTTCCACTGCTTTACTTTCATCAGTGGTTGTTCAACATTCAAACGTTAGCGGACACTACGCGTTGTTATCGTTAATGATGTTCTTCTTCCCCTTCTTGTATTATTATTATTATCAATATCATAATAATAATAATTATTATTATTGTTGTTGTTGTTATTGTTATTAATATTGTAGTAGTAGTATTTTAATGAATTAGTTATGGCTTGCTGTGTTCTAGGCAAACTAGTTATGCCACATGCGTCTCGATTTCTCTTATACACACAAACCTAAAATAAATTCAAATGGCATGTGCAAGTATCGCCATCTAGTTAACATTTTGATCGTGATATAATTTATAGAATCAATTGTAAAAGTCGTATTACAAAACTAATTGCGATTATATTGCTGGCGTTGGAAAAGAAAGAAATTCTCATCTTGGCTCCGTTTATGCTAAACAGCCTGTAGTATAATGTGGAATCACCGGCTCAGAATCGCAAATAGTTTCGTGTTTGACCAGCTTGAAAGCATTGCATAACAACTTAACATATACACTTATGTCTTCTAATCGGGAAGAGAGCTCTGATTTTGCCCCAGAATGCATCATTTTGATAACCATTTCTAACAACAATGCTTCATTTTGTCAAATACTGGCTTTTCATTGGTCAATCGGTCAGTCTGTTTCTAACCACAATTCCATAGTGCGTGGTCAAATAGCAAAGCTCCCAGATGATCATTCTATTTTATATTTTCATGTTTGGCTCTAATTCAAGTTCAAAACCATGTCAAGGTTTCTACGAAAGAGTGTTTTGTGATAACTTGAAAAGTTTTTAAAGTTTCCAGGTATTTAGCTGTTAATCTATCAAATAACGTCAAATTTTTCATAGATTTCACATAAAAATAGTTTCGAGAAAAAGATTTACAGCGCTGATTATATTGCCGTGAACATCTAAAGTATGTTTGGAATGTTTATTGTGTTGTAACCAGTCACATGCGAGATCTTCACACCGCAGAAACCACATGCGAGATCTTCACACCACAGATATCTCGAGCAACGAATCGTTTTCTGTCGGCCACGGAACAAATTATTTTCGTTTTGTTTTAACATTAAGTCTTTTTATAAGTAAACAATTAATTTTCATAAATACATGTTTTCGAGGCCGGGAAAGACTCGTACAAAGAAAAAGAAAAAGATTTATTATTTACGTATTTTCAATTACTTTTCCTTCCATTTGTTATAATAGCAAAGAATACAGGTTTGAGCGATTTTGAAATAAATTATAAAGTCGATGTGCCGGTT
>JAOBRB020139177.1:0-13215 GCA_027575285.2 Zoanthus pulchellus
AGTCATTTTCATAAGAATGGCTTCGCACTTAGACTCGCTTTGAAACAGAGGCACAAGAGAACTCGGAAATGGCCTATCTGATTGTACATTGAGAGAGGGTGGCTTTTCTCTTATTAATAACATTTCGTAAATTAGACATTCAAGCTTATTGTTATATTTTCTTAAAATCTTAAAGTTATTGCTAAATAAATGTAATTTGGTATAAGGTCATGCTCATTTTTTAGATGTTTACCAACACTAGAAGAGGGAAGTTTGTGTTCATCACTGCGCTCGTGTAAATGTCTCATAGTATAGCCTATTACTGCATCACACAGGCCACATTTAAATTCTGCATTGTAGATTCGTAATTACTATCTTCAGTAATAGGGACTTTAAGCAATGAGGTGGACGATGCCGACCACGACAACTTGAAAGAACAATGATAAATAAATGCACGATGGTATGCATCGAATTGCGCAATACACGTTGTTGTCGCTAAAATTACAACATAAAAAAAACTTTTTAGAGTTGTCGTAACTACGAAGACGAAATAGAAAAAATCTTTCTTTGTATTCGTTTTGGTTCACGTTTTTCTACTGATTCACAAGGCGTAAAGCAAATAAACAAAACTCCAAATAACCCGCACAAAGAAAAAGAATAAACCGGAACGTTATTTCGCAGAGCCGTCGTCGTTTACGTTCCCGTCCTAGTTGCTTGAGGTCCCTAAAACACATTCCAAAGGGGCTGCCCTACAAGCGTGCCATCCATGAGTGCCCTGTGACAACGCTGGACTAACGCACAAAACGTCAGCTTTTCCCTTCCTTAGGGCGATATTAGATAAAACACTTTTTCATTTACTAAAGTCAACACGGTGTATATGTACTAGTATCTTCATAATAAAATAAAAGGTATTTAAAGATTTTTTTAGTTCCACAAATACTTTTCTGTAAAACTGATATGTAAAGTTTTCATGCAGCCACGCCCACCGCGAGTTTCTACAAAAAAAAGAGTCTGGGTTCCATAAAAGGCGGTAACGTCATGTCAAAAAGTATGGACTTACAGGTGTATGTTACACATTCACTTTAGTAATCGCGACAGAGACTCAAAATCAAGACGCTGACAGCGTTTGTCCACAGATGAATTTTGTTGCATGCAACATTGCACGCTACAAGACTGAAGTTGAATCGCGCTCTATTCTTGTAACATTGCGCGCAAAAAGTTTTCTTTTCAAAGGAATTCTTGTTGGAAGCCGTTTTGATTGTTGTAATGTTGCCCGGGTAGGCACGCCACGCTATCGCGAAAAATGTTGTGTGATTCTGTTGCACTGCGTGTCCACCTCCAAAACATTTGTTGCGCGTTGTCAGAGTGGGAACTCTGAAGCTCGATTTTAAGACGAATATCTCTCATTATCAAAAAAAATTCTTTTTGAAATAGCTTTCTCCGCTTTTAAAGATGCCAATCAAATCAATATATATATATATACACAAGAGTTACTTAAACAAAATAATACTGAAAAATCTCATATTTAAATTTAGTATAATTAAGAAGTTTTAGACGTGTTAAAAATAGCTAATACGCCTATTTGAAAACTGTAACAATTGATCAAGGTCTCTTTATGTTAAGAGTTTTTTCTTCTCGCTAAATATATATAAAACATAGCAACAACACAGAATTTCAAACGGAATACATTTTCGAGACCTCAAAAACAAGTTTCTGAAATATCATAATTTTCCAGAGGGTCTTTTATAATTCATGAACCTCACGGATTCCGTATGAGGATAGAGAAAATAAACATACAAAAAATTAATCCGCCAGAATTCATAAAAAACAATCAAACAGTATCTCGATTCATTTACCAACAGAAAATTGTATGAAGTTTGTTTGGACTAAAATATAAGTTGGCTTCTACTTCATGTAGATGACACAAATTGTTGAACCAATCAAAAGAAAGATAAGGCTTACACCAACCTTATTTCCACCAATCACAAGCCTAGCTTAATTCTGTGTCCTCTACACAAAGTAATACGCTATAAGTTTAGATACAAATCCAATGACTAGAAGTTGTTGAGGTAAACAATGGAGATTCGAAGACGAGGACAAGTACCAGATTCAAGTGCATGCGCGCAATTCTTTTAGCAAACTCGTTGTCAAGGGGGGAGATTCCATACAAAAGTCGTCCTCTTTAGGACGAGTTTGCTAGAAAAAGTGCGCGCGCAGTTAAATCTCGTCCTAGTCCTCGGATCTTAAGGTTTATTATGGACCTTGAGCAACGAAGACGGGAACGTGAACAACGGCGGCTCAGAAAAATTAGCCTGCGCTGCAGACAGACACTATTCGTCTGGAATACTCGAATAGTCCGTCTACGTAGAAAGCGCACAATTAGGAACTTTACGCAACGAAGACAGAAACCCGAACGACGACGGTTCAAAAAATCACATTTCTTATTTGCTCTTAGTTTTTTTTTGTGCGGGCCGATCATTTGGGTTTTGTTTCTGTGCCTTAAACGTTATAGAAAAAACATTAATATATTTCTCCGTGAAATTAAACAAACACTGAGAAAAAAATTGCTGTTATGTCCTCGCAGTCCTGAGAACTCTTAACGACAGCTACGTGCATAAGATGAGCTCGATGCTTTCCCACTTGAATATTATTATTTTACCTCGTCGCCGTTAGCGTCCTCGTAGCGTAAAGTACTTCCGTTTGAGTCGAAAGGATATATGTAGTCACTTTCAATTGCCTAGTTTTATACACGTGTCATACATGCTTCGTGGTTGGTCCAGCGATCGACACGTGTCAAATGCATGCATGAACTCCTTGCCTGTAGATTTTCGTTGCATTATCAAATTATGAAAAATTGTACTTTAAAAGGAGAAAATTATGCCCGATTTATCAATTGAATCTTGTTTATGTATTAGAAGAATTGAAAAGGATTACGACCGAGTACGATGGCAAAAAATGAAGAAGTTTGACTCTCTTGCAAGTGAGTCATTTTGGGTTTAGTTTCTTTGCCTCAAACTTTACGAATAGAAAAGCGAACAGATGTTTCGTTTTTAAGGCCACTGTCTAACCCAGCGGCTATTTCTCGCTACTTTTAGTGATATTTTTGAGAATATCTCCGATTATTTTAAAAATTCGAAAAAAACGATTATCACTTTACAGATCGAGTAAAAAGGAAGCCTCGTAAAAACTTTCAGATTTTTCGGATGAGGTTTGTCGGAGGAGATAGGTTTTGTAAAGATGTTTGGGGGAATTTTAGAGAAGTTTAAAAAGTAATTGTGAAGTTTATATTTCATAGAAAACCGCCAAACAGTCTTTTAACGAAAGTTGCACTCTCATCCACTCAAATAGTTCTTTCAAATAGTTCTTTCAAATCCTTCACTATACATAAAAATTTAGGGTAGATAGGGGCCTTAATCAAAACAAATACCTACAAAAAAATACCTACAAAGTATTTGCTGTCACGTCCTTTTAGTTCCGTAAAAAAGGCTTTTCACGTTCTAAGGGCCTGTTCACATGAGGCGAGATATCTTCGGGGATAGGGTTATCTCGGTGTTCTAGGGATGAAGCTGTCCCTGATTAACATGAGAAAACTTGACCCCGAGATGTCTCGGTTAATGTTGTTAAGTAACCGCGGTCTTGTCGTGTTTTGATAGAAACGCATGCGCACGTTCCACGAAGTTGTCCCTAACCTCCGAGATATCTCGGTGTAAACCGTTCACATGGACCGAGACAACTTTACCCCTAGGGCTATCCCTACCTCCCAGACCGAGATATCTCGCACCCCCGAGTTGTCTCGGCTTCATGTGAACGGAATGGCTGAAACATAAAGTAAATGTAGAGAAACTTTGACTCGGTCCGAGATATCTCGGAGGACCGAGTTATCCCTAGCCCCCGAGATATCTCGGAGGACCGAGTTATCCCTAGCCCCCAAGATATCTCGGAGGACCGAGTTATCCCTAGCCCCCGAAATATCTTGGAGGACCGAGTTATCCCTAGCCCCCGAGATATCTCGGAGGACCAAGTTATCCCTAGCCCCCAAAAATTCTCGGAGGACCGACTTATCCCTAGCCCCCGGGATATTTCGGAGGACCGAGTTATTCCTAGCCAACGAGATATCTCGGAGGACCGAGTTATCCCTAGCCCCCGGGATATTTCGGAGGACCAAGTTATCTCTAACCCCCAAGATATCTCGGAGGACCGCGCGAGTTATCCCTAGCCCCCAAGATATCTCAGAGGACCAAGTTATCCCTAGCCCCCAAGATATCTCGGATGACCGAGTTATCTCTAGCCAACGAGATATCTCGGATAACCGAGTTATTCCTAACCCCCGAGATATCTCGCCTCATGTGAACAGGCCCTAATTGTGGCCGCAACTCCGTGCACGTGTTTATACAGGGTTCACACTGAGAATGAGAAGTGAAATTCCATGCCTTTTCATGACCAAATTCCATTTTCCAAGACTCAAAAATATCAACAAATCAAAGAATCCACTCCAAAAAACGGACTCTTTGCACTTTAAATAAACTTCAAATGCCAATTATATCTTCTGAACACTGGAAGACAGCGTAACATTCTTGAATTTAAAGCAAAAAATTAAACTTGTGAATTAATGCAATTTCATCATATCATCTTACCACAGTTGCGCTCAATTATATTTAAAAGTTTAGTTACCAAAAACCATACTTCAAAAAAATAAAATTCCATAATTTTTCCATGACCTTTGCCGTTTTTCCAAACTCCATGACTTTTCTAGGCCTGGAAAAGGCATTTTCAAATTCCATGACTTTTCATGATCGTATGAACCCTGTTATGGCTTGATGCATGTTCTCTGACACCTTATTGTGTAAAGCGGCCTTCACACGGCAAACTTTAGTTTGCAAACTCACGTTGGCAAACACAAGTTGGTGTGTGTGAACGGCGCAAAAACAGTCGGCAAACACGTTGGCAAACTGTTGGCGACAAATAGAACTTGTCTCTATTCTCACCAACTTTTTCGTGTTGGCAAACTCGCATTTGATGTGTGAACGGTTTGCAAACTTGTGTTGGTGACTGTAAACCAATCAAAGAACGCGCTCTATTCACGTGATTTACGTGATATTTTACAAAATGGCGGACGGACGGGAAGATGAGCGCGCTACTTTTCAGTTCATCGAGGAGATTCAAAACTGTCCAGATCTGTGGGACGTTTCATCTGCAGCGTATAAAGACACAAAAAACATGGAAGAATGGAAGAACTAGCGGAGAAATTGGGGTTAAAAGGCGGTAAGTAAAGTTTTTTTCCTGGGGCGATGGAATTTTGTATTTGATCACAGTCGTTCTTCAAGTACAAGTGACTCTTTGCAAGTTCCGTGTGTTGTGATTTGACGTAAGTTTGACGTGTAAACGCACGAGTTTGCCAACTTTTTGAAGTTTGCCAACACGAGTTTGCAAACTAAAGTTTGCCGTGGGAAGGCCGCTTAAGGTATCTATTTTAGCGACAACTCCGTGCACGTGTTCTGATTGATGCATTCCAACGTGCAGCCGGTTATTGCATTTACAATGTTTTTTGCCATTTTCGTCGGAGTCGCCGTCGTGATTGTTTAAGGCCCCTAAAATTAACCGGAGTTAACATTGCAGTGTTAATTTAACAAAATTGATGATGGATGGTGGATTTCGTTTAACTAAACAATTCCTTGTTATTTTTTCGTAACAATAATTTCAATAACTTACTGCGACCTTCTTAAGAAAGCAGGCTAATTACCAACGAGCCAGCCGAGGGAAGGCTTGAGGCTGGCGAGACGGCACCATTAGGGACTTTAAGAGACGAGGATGGAAGAAAAGACGACGGCGGTTGTGAGAATTATTATTTCCCGCTTAGTTTTTTCGTTTTAGATCATCAATAAATTTTCACTTAATACTTTGTACAAGATTCTGGAACAGTAAATGGATTGTCGAAGGCAAACAAAAGCTTCCAAATTTCGTTGTTTGACGTTGTTGTTGTCCACGGAACCCCAAAAAGGAGCTTTTCGTGGCGTATCAGAGAAGACGACGGTGAGCAACTTGTCAGCTCGCAACATTCCAACGTGCAACTATTGCATTTTGTAATTAAGACAATTGTTTTCTTCCGTTCTCGTCGTCGTCACCGTCCTCGCATCTTAAAGTCTCTATTATAGTGCCGTGCAAAAAATGATGCAGGAGCGAAAAAGCCTCGAGTGATCCAGATACAAGTAAAGATCCAAACAAAGTACGTTAACCATGTGATGTCAATGAAGCATGGCGAACAAACAGCGACTATGTAGTTCGATTTATTTTATCAATAACATCTTATATACGGTTTAAAAAAAGAAACTTTTCAATATACGAAACAAAAAGTTAAGATAAAAGCGTGTCTGTACATATGTGTCGTAAACGTAAACAACACACTAAGATATTTTAGGTTTTGTTTGTTTTCAAATAGTATAAAGAAAACACTAGTTACTATCAGCGCTTGCACAACTCAGTTCTGTCGTCCTCATGCGTTTGTCTTGCTCGTTGGCACTTAATGATAGCTATTACTATTATTATCTTAAGCAAACTTTGAAGGTTAGATGTTACTAGGGTAATGTTGTTCAATTTCTACCTTGAGTGTAAATCAGGTTCAAGTTACCACTGTAGCAGACTGACAGGCACAGAAGAGATATTAGTAGGCCGGCATGTTTGACGCAACGAGCTTCCATTGCAATCATTTTGCCTTGGTTATTACAAGTGCAACGAGTAAAATGATAACAACGACTGCTAATAATATAATACACAACATCTTCCTTGAACTCTTTTGATGCTTCTCGCCCTGGAAAAAAAAAGGCGGGAAGCGATAAATTCAATCTTTATTTGAATTAACTGCTTCCCATATCTTACAGAACCAAAACTCGACGTTTTAAAATCAATTTTTCCAAAAATAAACGACATATAAATTCTAAATTGTACTTTGATTTAGAAAAGATGTTTGGGCAGAAACGTTGTCTTTCTCAGTAAATGAAAAAGCATAAAAAACTACTTTATAGTACGTACGCGTGATGGCACATTTAAAAATGTCAATAAATACAAATACTTATATATATACACAGCTCTGATTTATATGTCTTGTTTTTTTGCTTCAAGGAATGTTTCATCGATCTCGTATCAACATCTTTCAACCTTAAAATCAAAGCAACAGTGCATATCCTTTGAGGAAAAGCCAAGTCTATAGGAATTCAATATTTAGCTCTATTCTAATTGACCTCTAATTATTTTAAGTTTGTTTGTATCGTAATTAAATTCTAGCCAATCCTTATGTTACGGAGTAGTGTTTTCAGGGAGTTAGGTTGGCATATGGTCATCGGTCGTGCTTCCCACCTTTACGACCCGGGTTCGATTCCTGGGCTCGGTATGTGGGCTGAGATTTGTCGATCTCAATCTGACTCCGAGGATTTTTCTCCAGGTACTCCAGTTTTCCTCTCTCAGCAAATGCGACTTTCATGCCAAGATCTGAGCCGTCGAGCGATTAAACATTAGCCTCTGGCTAGGAAGAATGGACAACCACTTCCTTCGCAACTGACGTTACATAAAGTATCATTTGTATTATTTTATCGACACTCGATGCTTCAATCAAAACATGCATTTTAAATCAAAATATTAACAGAAATCATTCGTTTTTGAAATTTACAACGATCTGCTTTTAGCTTCTCCTTTGGAAATTCAGTTTTGTAACAACGGACACAATTTACAATAGTAACGGTGAATGAAAATCCTTAAAATGAAATCCATGTATTTCGACTGGAAATTTGTTTTACCGGTTTGACCAGTTTTCTTACACTCTCAACGCCAACCACCAGGGGAAGAATTTTGAACTTTAAAAGAAATATTAAGATTAAACGATTTTATTCATTGTACGATTTATTTGCTGATTGATACGCACCCGGAAGATTTGTAACAAAAAGCGCATGCGTATAATTTATGATGTCAATAATTATCAAGTAAACCCCAAATGGGGAAAATAGTGCATTGGTGTCCAGATATATTTTTCGCTGAAAATAAGCAGCTGAATCTCGTTATCTGCGTTAGACTGGTGGGGGAAACTTGTCTCTACAAACCCAACACCCCTCCACCCCCCTTTCCCCCATTCCTTCCCGAGTGCTTTCAAACAAGAGAAAATTCTTTTGAAATCTCAGCCGTAAAAAGTTCGGTTCGGGACTGATAATAACCAATACCATGAGGGGACGCATTGCCATTTTCTAGCGATTTCGCTTCGGGGTATTTTAAGAACTACATAATTGAAATTTACCTTTTTAAGTTGTTCAAGTCCTTGTTCCACTTTAACGGAAGCTTGCTCTACATTATAATCGATTCTATCAAGGATAGTTCCCTACAGAAGAATGGAAGTAAAAACAGATAATGATAACTCCCCGATAGGGTCTTGCTTGTTTCATTCTTTAACTGATCAGTACCAACAGGGCTCAACACTAACGATAGCTAACTAGCCACAGACTCGTAGACCTTTAGTTTTACATGGTTTCTTTTTTTACTGTACGGTTCACACTGAGAACGAGAAGTGAAATTCCATGATTTTTCCATGACCAAAGGCCATTTTCAATGACTCAGAAATATTAAGAAATCAACGAACCCATTCCAAGAAAACGGGCTCCTCGCACCTTAATTCAACTTTAAATGCTAATTTCATCTTCTGGGGACAGACGTGGTTCGCGCAGTTGGTAAGAGCTCTGCTTTCCAACCACAAGGTCCCCAGTTCGATCCCGGCACTTTGCCGAGATTCGAATATTTGTGCGACCTTCTTTCTCGCCTAAGCCAACTAAGCTTTCCAGGCCTAGAAAATGCATTTTCAAATTGCATGATTTTTCATGACTTCTCATGACGGCGTGTGAACCCGGTTTCTATTCCACAGCCACTTTGGCCTGTAAACAAAATATAATTGATTGAACAGAAAAATAACTAGCGGTAAGCTAGTTTGAGCTGCGTCGGTGTTTCCCGACGAAGGACTAACGTCCGAAACTTCAGTAAGTATTTCTGTTTTACGGTGTAGAATTTACATTTTTATTACCATAATTGATTGAACTACTTTTTGTCTTATTTGAGTAAGACATTCAGATTTTAAACGTTTGGCTAATATAAAAAACTGACTAGTCGCATCTATGTTGATATTATATAGTAACTAGACAAGTGAATTGAAATGTTACTGTCAAGCCCTATTAACCAACATTAACTAGCTGGTAAAGAGCAAATTACTGTAGCTACCTTTGAGAAAATTATTTTCGCTGATATTTTGCTATTCTCTACAGAAAATTTTTAACACCTGATTGGATAATTCATGCTATAAATTCCTTCGTGTAGAACACGTTCTTCCCCTCTCTCTCTCCTTTCCTCTTACTATCGGATTTGTTCACTGTTCCGGCGTTAAATTCTTAAAAAAATGTCCGATGTGGAGTCAGTTAAATAATAATTGATGAATCAGACGACCTCGCCCTAACTTCCAATCACAAATACGAGAAATGCCTCCAGAGGATGAAAAATGCAGCTGAGAAGAAGAAAAAAAGCACTGAAAAGTCGAAACTTTCTGTAACTGACAACTAGTTTTTTCGTGTTCGTTTTTAAGGTAACCAACCTGCTCGACGATCATTGTTGCTAAGTCCCTAAATATTTCATTTAGTTCTGAAATTGACTGTACAATGGTCTGTATCTCTTTTTCTCTATGTTCTACAAGAGCGGAGTTATCTTCGACCATTCGCATTTGGTCCGACGTAAAACCCTGAAATTTCAACAAAGGGATGTATTAATAACTTTGTCTCTTCATCTAATGTACAGAAATCATAAATGGAAAGCTGTGTCAATATTTCAACAGAAACAGTCTTAATAAAGAATTAATTTACGCCGCGGTGTAAAATCATTTTATACTGACATTCCCGACTAGGGTCCTCCGTCCTTCACTCGGAGCCCCAAATCAAAACATCAGTGAAAAACATTTACTACGGTGTAAAATGTATAGAAACCTTATTGTACTAATTAGCAACTTTTTTCTGAACTGTACTGAATAATTAAAACCATCAAATTATTTTAATAGAAGACATGGATGATCGCGCATCATTCTAATCATAACAATGATGTCCACAATTTTCATCATCACCATCAACAGCAACGAGTCAGATTGGTTTAGTCGTCATCAATAGTGCCTCACACCTCTATGATAAAGTTTTTTCACTCCTCAAGGTACGACAATTGTTGACCTTATGTGGCGTATGTATACTTTATGCTGTTTGTAAAATCTCTGCTTTCTACTCAGGGAGTTCACTTGGTCTCGTGGACATCATCAGCCATTCACCTAGAACTATAACCCGGGATCGTGGACTGAGGTTTGTCCGAACTCTATCTGACAGCGAGGTTTTATTTCTGGGTTTCCTGGGTAAATCCGGTTTTCCTCCCTCTGCAAATTCGTGATTCACGCCAAGGCCTGAGCCGTCAAGCGATTAAACATTAAGTTTAGGCTGGGAAAAAAGCGCAACCAGGTGCATTTCCTTTGCAATTTACGTTAAATTTATTTATCCTTCATAATCCAAATCATCATCATCATCAACAACATTGATATAATCACCACCGTCACCATCATCACATTTTCACCACCATCACCGTTATTATCACCACCACCCCCATTATCACCATCATTATCACCACTGTCACCATCATCATTATTCTCACAGGGAAACTGTGGGCCGAGTCCATTTCCAGGCCAACTTGTTTGTCTTGTTAAGATTAAAGTGCATATGACTTGGATTTTTTTTTTGAAGTTTTTTAAACTTTAATGTATTCTTAACTATAAACCGAAGTTATTTTCTGTCAAAAATCTTTTCCTGTCGTTATTGCGTGTTGAAAATGTTGATTTTTGCTTAAAAAGTGTCTGCAGTCCGCGTGGCCAAACCACCACCTGTGACGTCACATTGTCTGCAAATTTTCTTTAAAGAAAAGAAAAAAACAGCGATCGAAAGTAAAACAACAAAAAATAGAGAAAGATATTGCATGGCTGGAGAGCCTAATAAAGAAAGCTGTTAAAATACCAGCTATACTGATGGCATAAGATTGCAAGTTGCAAAAAATGTGACGTCATACTAGAATCCAGACTCCGGACAAACTTTTACTTTACTCATTCGAAGGAGGTTTATCATTGCTTCTGACTTGTGATAGTACAAATAAGAATGTTTCAAATAACTTTTGTCACACAGTATTTACGTTAGCGAGATTTAAAAATTCTCAAATGCGGGATTCTCTAACATTTTATAATCTCTAAAGAATATTTGAGATAAAACTTTAGCTTTTCATTTAGCCCGACAAAATTGTTGATGCAAACGACCCTTATAATGCAAACTAGTGTAAACGTGGGTTTTTAAGGACAAAGTGTCCCCTGTAAAATTCAAGAAGTGATTCTCGTTCTTATTTTTTAACCATTTAAGTTAATATTACATCAATCACAGTTGCTTGCAAAAGACCATTACATAATGTCGTAAAAACGCAAACTAAAACTAAGAATCTCTCTCAGTAAATTAGTTATATAAATTATGTTTCTCTCACCCTATCATAAAGCTCATCATCTTCGACAAGATCTTCATTCATGAGGGCACTGCTCGTGGCTGGCAGGCCTGTATCGAAAAACTGCCTTTCTCGTTCCTCTCTGTTTTTTAACCCTGTAGAAAATAGCCCAGACAAGTGAGCTCTGCGATTTCACTATTTTGTTATAGTAATAAAACTACTAGATTATTATCGGCAAGTACTGCTACTGTAAAGGGAGAAGAGTAAACTACAGTAGTGTTAGAAGAGTGAACGCACTTATGGTGGACGTGTATATGTAATCGAACCTTAACGAATTCAACATGGAATTAATTTGCACGAGTGTGTTTTAAAAAGCATCTAAATTGAACTGAGCTTTTTAAATCGTGTGTACCGAAATGTTAGTGACATCCTTGAATCGACATTCGATACGGTATGGAATGAACCGTTGATCTCATGTATCGTGTGTACCGAAATGCTAGTGACATCCTTGAATCGACTCTCAATAAGGTATGGACTTGAACCGTTGATCTCATTTATCGTGTGTATCGAAATCTTAGTGACATCCTTGAATCGACATTCGATACGATATGGAACTGAATTGCTGATCTCCTGCATCGTGTGTACCAAAACGTTAGCGATATCCTTGAATCATTATTCGATAAGGTATGGAATGAACCGTTAAGATCATGTATCGTGTGGACCGAAATGCAAGTGACATACTTCAATCGACTCTCGATACGGTATGGACTTGAACCGTTGATCTTATGTATCGTGTGTACCGAAATGTTAGTGACATTCTTGAATCGACTCTCGATACGGTATGGACTTGAACCGTTGATCTCGTGTATCGTGTGTACCGAAATGCTAGTGACATCCTTGAATCGACTCTCGATACGGTACGGACTTGAACCATTGATCTCATTTATCGTGTGTATCGAAATCTTAGTGACATCCTTGAATCGACATTCGATACGATATGGAACTGAATTGCTGATCTCCTGCATCGTGTGTACCAAAACGTTAGCGATATCCTTGAATCATTATTCGATAAGGTATGGAATGAACCGTTAAGATCATGTATCGTGTGGACCGAAATGCAAGTGACATACTTCAATCGACTCTCGATACGGTATGGACTTGAACCGTTGATCTTATGTATCGTGTGTACCGAAATGTTAGTGACATTCTTGAATCGACTCTCGATACGGTATGGACTTGAACCGTTGATCTCGTGTATCGTGTGGACCGAAATGCTAGTGACATCCTTGAATCGACTCTCGATACGGTATGGACTTGAACCGTTGATCTTATGTATCGTGTGTACCGTAATGTTAGTGACATTCTTCAATCGACTCTCGATACTGAATGAACTTAAGCCGCTGATCTCATGTATCGTGTGCACTGAAATGTTAGTGGCTTCCTTGAGTCAACTCTCGATACGGTATAGACTTGAACCTTTGATCTCATGTATCGTGTGTACTGAAATGCTAGTGATATCCTTGAATCGACTCTCGATACGGTATGGACTTGAAACGTTGATCTAATGCATCGTGTGTACTGAAATGCTAGTGATATCCTTAAATCGACTATCGATACCGTATGGACTTGAACCGTTGATCTCATGTATCGTGTGTATAGTGATATCCTTGAATCGACTCTCGATACGGTATGGACTTGAACCGTTGATCT
>JAOBRB020139287.1:0-13214 GCA_027575285.2 Zoanthus pulchellus
AGGTCCTTGGGACTAGTGCATAGCCAATCAGAAGCGAGAGCTAAGTAGTGCACAAACTTGTGCAAAACGTCGTTGCTAGGCAAAGACTTGTGCATAACTTTGTTGGTTCCAGGCCTCAACTATTGCAAACGTACTGTAGAACGCAAACTTCCATAATTTTACTAGTCTCAAAAATGCAAGCGAATTTTTACTTTTTTTTACAAAAAAATCGCCCCAAAATGGTTTAAAATGCCCGAATCTGAAAATTTAAATATACTGTTGAAGTAAATAATGACAAAAAACAGCACTTTTTTAAAACATGTTATCATTTTCTTTATTGAATAATTTTTACGTTTGAAAATTTTAACTAGTGCCTTAGCACTAGTTGCACTAGTCTGGATCCACCCCTGCTTCCCCATGTTGTGGGTGACAAGCCCTCGCATGAAAATACAGCAAGCAACTAAATCTGGCTTTTACCCTGGTAGCTCTCATTCAGGGCCCACTTGTTCAAACGCCGATTAGCACTAACCCAGGGATAAATGTTTAAACCACGATTTTTTTTCCAATCTTACAAAGAGGGATTTTAGCTTTAAAATTTAGGGATTAACAACACTTTTCTTAGAAAAATGTAAACAGTATTCATAAATAACAGTTTACCTTTTTTTAAAGAACAAATTCCTGTTTGAATCTTTGTTTAACCCATGATTACAATTAACCAACCTTTCAACAACTGGCCCCTGGTCTCAATATGGTATTACAAAGAAATAGAAATCCGTGCTTTGTTTTTAATAGTTCAAGCCAACTCGCAACCCTAATGTTATGCTGTGTTATAAAATAACCAAAATGGTATGCGCACTGTTGTTGGTTAAATAACTGATTTATTGTGCCGGTAAACCCACAGTTATTTTATAAAAGCCTTTGACTCGAGATTTGCAAACTTTTCTCACGAGTGTTCTCCCAACATCCCACTTGGTATATTATACCCGTCCGGTAAACCCATAGAAAAGTATGTTTTATTGCTTAAAATAATGGCTATCAAATTAGCATTTTATTATACACATTATACTTGGTTGGGTGGACGTGGTTGGCGCAGTTGGTAAGATCTCTGCTTTCCAACAACGAGGCCCCCAGTTCGATCCCGGCACTTTGCCGAGATTCGAATAGTTGTGTGACCTTCTTTTCCGCCTAAGCCAACTCAGCTTTCCATCCTTCCGGGGTAGGTAACTGAGTACCAGCGTCTGCTGGGAGCTAACTTGCGATAGATTAGTGTCCCGTCCAGGGGGAATCAAAGACTCTTATGCACTTACGCTACAGAATCCGGAGATAAGCGCCGGCTTACGAGCCACTAGGCTCGTAAAAGGATTTAGCTATAGCTATAGTTGGTTAATAAGTGTGAGTGGTTTAGTTTGATTAGAAATGTGAGGGGTGCTAAAAAACGTAAGATCATGGTGAAATATGCTTATTTTCCCTTGTGTCCACTGGCAACCAAGTACTATTTAACAATTAGTCGCCAAAGTCGACTTGAAAATCGGCGAATATAATCGCGATATTCACAGAGCCCGAGGTGACTAATTGTATTAGTATGATTTTTAAGGTGATTACACTCTTTTTTTATTAATAAGAAAGTCAAATTTTAAGACCGAGGCTGAACGTTCTTAAATATTTTCACTACATCAGCCTGAAATGTTCTTAAACATTTTCTTAAAAAATCTTTACTGATTTTAGACAATATAAACATACAAAGTTATTCTTCAGTGACAGTGGGACATGAGTTGAATATCTGCTAGAATCTGCTAGTTCAACTCAGAATAGTTTTGTTCAATGACTAATTTTGCATAATTGTCATAATTTGTGTTATTTGTGAGATAAAACTGTACTGATGTTTCACACAAACAGAGTAGAAAGAATGTGTATGAAAACATTGCATGTAACCTCAACAACAACAACAATTTATTTCTACTTAAATTGATAGATAACTATATAAAGCTAAATCGTTTCGAGCCTAGTGGCCCATTTCTGTAGTGTTAAGCGGATGAGAGTCTTTAACTCCCCCTCAACGGGACACTAATCCATCTCAGGTTAGTTGATAGATAACAGAAAAAGTAAGAATTCTGTTTGCACGTGGCAAGTTAATTCTTTTTTAAATCTTTTGTTTTAACTACGTAGTAACCTTTTGTGTTCTGGTTATTGTTTGTATTTGATACAGTAAAACGCGCTCATCATTTCTGCCTCTTTGTGTGCTTCCGTTGTTGTAGGAGTAAGTTGGTCGTCTGCGCTGGCTGAAGTTAAGCTACGCTGGCTTTGCATGCTAAAGCCAGGGCAGAGGACAACAAAACCTAAAAAAGGAAAAGATTTTAAATTTTGAAAGTGGTGCTGATTTCCCGTTACACTGTCGAGAAAAAATGTTGGACATTTGGATAGTGGATGAACACTAAAATAATTTTAGGAGATAAACTTGTCAGGTTTCCATTATAACGACAGCTATCTTTGTACAGTATGTCTTGCATCTTTATCTTTAAAAGGTGCTTACTAAATTTATTTGATAAATTTATAATTAAAATTTTATATTCATTTTGAAAAAGTTTATTGATTTTCGCATATTGTGTCATACTAAATGTCTGCCAAACGTTTGTAATGGTGTGAAAAATTAACAAATAAATAGATTGTTAATGATAACATTACAGGTAGCACAAATTTAGACCGCCGTCTGGATAGCCTAGTTGGTAAGATGCCAGTCTATCGTGCGGGAGGTCTCGGGTTCGATTACCGGCCGGACCAACACTCAGGGTCTTAAAATAATTGAGGAGAAAGTGCTGCCTTTGCTCTAACAATTTCAAATGGTTTGACTTTTGCGTCTTTTCGGATAAGAACGTTAAACCGTAGGCTCTCGGAGATTATATTTGTGTTTATGTGTGTATTGTAATGTGAAATCTCTCCCTCCACCTTAGTGGTAAAGATGGTGTCACCAATTAGTCGGCCATTGGCCAGCTAGAAAGACTTGACACCTAAATAGAGTCTGTATTTATTATTTACTTATATACTCTCATTTGTTTTCCACAGGTTATAACTAAACTACAAGAATCCCTAGAAACGTATGACAATGTGCAATAACCGAAAATAATTAATAATACTGAGTAATTTAAGTTGTTTTAAATTTTTATCTCAAGTGTGTCTTCATTAATCATTGATTTTATTCAATATGGAATTCTTTTGGGTAATATTGTTGTACAGAGAATTATACCAAAATATCTATGTAGTGAAGCGTTCTTAGACCTTTCGAGCGATAACTAATAAGAATAAGAAATGTCCCTCTTGTTGGTCTAAAGAAGATACAGGTTCAACTGTTTATTATATTGAACTGTTTATTGCGCATACGCCAAGAGTATAAACTGCTGGTCACAGTTTAGATAAACAAATTAAAGTAAAGCAAGACGTGTGAGCATGACAAGCTAGACTTTATTTTATGTTAGTAGTTCATTCACAATCTATAAAGTATTCAGTCAGAGCCACCAGACGCTTCCTCACAATTCTATCAGTCGTAGCTGCAACGTAAAGTTTAGATAGCATGTTCTAAATAACTAAGAACCTAAAAATTAAGAACCTGCTAGCCTAAAATTGGCGATTTATATAGACGACAACCTATTTAGCCTAAGAAACGTAAACCAGGTTCTTATTATCTAAAACCATTCTAGTATATTACAGCTGCATTGCAAAAGTCATACTTGAAGAAAAAAAGCAGGTTGCCATTGCTGTAAAACTGTTTTTTAGAGGAGAAGGAGTGCAAGATATGTAGACTTACAAATCATACTTAGAAATATGAAGATAGCACACTAAAAAAAGTAGACTTATAGACTTATGACAGCCTGTTTGCAGCTGTGTTTTAATTGTTTTTTCTCCTGGATTAAAAACCCATTTTAAGCTCCTAAATAGCCTAAAGTTCTGCTAAATACCATATTATATGAACCTGTTTAGAGGGTCCCCTATACTTTTTTCGTGACGCGTGAATGGGCATTTTTTGCTTTACGTGAAACGTGAATGACGATTTATTATCTACGTGATTCGTGAATCTATACTTTTCTGTCTTCTGGTTTTCCATTTTTTCGTGATCCGTGAAAAATGCACTTACTTTCGTGTGAATCGTGAACAAACGGAGCTTGCTTTTTTCTAAGAATATGAAGCTGTTTTTGAAATTTTTCTTAACGCGTGAAATGGCCAATTCTTTTTGCGTGAAACAGTTTTTAGAAGAGGTGTAGGGGACCCTCTGTTTAGGCTAACTCCTGAAATTGTAGGTCTTAGTTGCGTGTTTCTACTGTACGTAACGCCATGTCACACTTTAGTCAGTTAGTCTGAAATTACAGCATTTTTAGGAAAATATATTTATCGCACATTTCAAATTGCTTTGAATTTTTTAGAATATTAGTATCAAATAGTTTATTGTTCCAATGTTTTTCGGAAAGATTTATAATTAAACTAATTTAACGAGTAGGGAATATAACATTGTTGTAGGGAGATCCCACTTCACAACAGCATATTTGGGTCTTCAAGCCATCAGGTGTAGTTATCTCTTTTTTAAGAATAAATTTGTTCAAGTGCTTGAAATCACACAAAAACACTGAGAACTGATCTTATTTGAACATGATGACACACATGTTGGGGTTAAAATCGTCGTTGTTTGCAGTTTATACTTCAAGATTTTTACAATTAATGGTCTCAGTCATTTACTCTATTTACTGAGTTTTAGAATACATTCAATATTTTAAAATGTAAAATTGTTCGCCAGTGTCGACTCCAGCCACAAAGGAACGGTTAGACCTCTCAGTTGCATAGACAACGAGTTTGAATCGCCCATGAGGTGTAGGGCGCTTCGTATTCAATTCGTCCTTGACGTTTAATTATTAAACACGACCCTCTAGAAGCGTTTACTGGGCTATCTTTGTATCATGTCCCTTTTCACAACACACAAACAAGCAAGAAGTGTACCTTAATAGTCGAGTTTGCATAGCAATAAACTGGAATTCCAATTTTGTCTTGGTTTTCATTTGACTTCATGGATGCTATGATGGTGTACGCTTAACAGAAGAATTTTGAATTTCCTTTGTTTTGTGCGCCAAAATGGACCTTTTTTCTATTGTAGTGGCGATAAGGTATTGAAAATCTAAAGTAAAATAGTAAAAACTTTTTTTCTTTAATCGTAACAATATAAGATAAAATAATAATCTAATGATACTCGGAAAAAAACCCGAGCCCCAGATAGGATTTGAACCCACGACCATCCGTGTTCTAGTCGGATGCTCTACCAACTGAGCTACTGGAGACTATGGAGAGCAAGGGTCGATATTTCTCGTCTAGACTGGAATCGCATCGCGCGGCCACACAGCCTAGTAATGACTGACGCGCATGAAACTCACTAACAGCATCACGCTGTTACATTAATGCATATCAAGATGCGGCCAACCAACCGAGTATCTTCTCATTATTAATATCAATTGTAACAATGCATTTTAAATCATTTTTTCAGACATTTCTAGTCCATGGCCACTGATCCTTTTATAACAAACTCGGAACCTTCACAACACCTTGGGGCTGCTCAAAATCTGAAACTATCCACTATCTGGACTAAATTGTCTTTAGTTGCACTGGATACCGGAGGTCCGGGAGGGGTTGGGGAAAGAGAAAGAGGGACGAGAGGTCCTACCCTCTCTCTCCCTCCCAACCCCTCTCGGACCTCCGGTGGATTTTTCTAGGAAATGTCTTGTTAATCCCCAAATTACAGCTAAAATATCTCCTTGTAAGTAAGGAAACAAGATTGCGGGTGAAATATTTAACCCTTGGTTAGTACTAATTGGCTTTTGAACAACTGGGCCCTGGAGTATTTATATGGAAAGAAGCACGATAGTTCACTCTTTAGTTTTTGCTGGGATTCACTTCTTGTCATGATGCATTCACCCTAAGACGATTTTAGTTCCTTTTTTGGTAGTGAAGTAATTTGTTTTAATTTAATGCCACTTTGAGTATCCCTGCCAGGAGATGTTCCTCTGCTCATCGTAGGATTCGACCAGAAGAGGAGATTCTACTGGCAGGGTAAATATATTAATAAAAAACAATCAGAATTTATGTAAATATATTATTAATGTGAGTAAATGAAATCGAGTGGAAAGTTTTTTGCTTTTGTTTGAAAGAAAGGAAATTTCATTCAAGTATGCAGGGGTGGGGAGGAAGGTGCATTTTTGAACTTTTGGTATTTCGAGGGATTTTGATTATCTTGATCGACCTTTAAAATGACATATTGTCAATGTAAAAAATGACGGACAAAATTCTTTATGCGCAAAACTACAACCAAAGACACGTTTTCGATTAAGAAAACCTAACCCAAATACCAATTTCGTCAAAGAAAAGCTTCCGATTGTGAAAAAGATTGCGATATTAGTGTGTTGGAAACAAATTGCAAAAGATTAAATTGAAATAAAAATTGTTTGGTGTTCGTGTTGTAAAAGTATATTTATTGAGGAAAAATTCAGCTGAAAACAAGGTTTGAAAACCTGCTGAAATGTACAATACTACGTTTTTCGCCAGCTGCAGGAAGCTCAATAAAAACCTTAATGCTGAAGAATAGAAATTGAAATTTTCTGAAGAAATTAAAGTGCTGAAATGGCCTCACTTTGTAACATAACGACGTCTGTTGTTTTACAATTAGAAGCTCAAAAAGCAAAGTTAATTTGTATATTTTGTCCTATGTTTAAGTTTTTCTTTATATTTTAGAATATTTTCAAGTTGTTGATAAAATAATTCTTTTGCGTTTTCCTTATTCATTCAAGTCTCTTGCTATTTGGTTCCTTTAGACTATCTTTCGTGAAATAATGGTTGTTTGTAACCTTTTGATTTCCATTTCCTTGTTACTTTTTATTATGTTTGTAGATAGTTGAAGTTATATTTTTCCATTTGATAAAAGCAAGATTTTGTTATGATTTATATTTTTTAAATGGACTACAGGATCTGTTCGTCATCTTGTACGAAACTTAATAACGAAATCAAAACTGAAATTCTCTTTTGAAGGCATGTGTCAATTTCCTAGTATGCATCGTTTGTTAATATGTCCACCCTTTTTTCTCGTCTGTTAAACTGTCCACCGTCTTCTCTTCTTTTAATCTCTCCGCTTCCTTTTTCCTCTCTTATCTGTCTCTGACGCTTTCATTTGTCATCCATTGCTCTGCCTGCCCGTTTTTTCGTCTATTGGATTCCTCTGTAGCTTTCATCTTGTCTATTACTATGCCTTCCCTCTTTTATCGTCTATTTGTCCACCGTTTTTTCTCTCTATTACTCTAACCACCCTCCACTCTGGTCTGTTAACCTGTCCTCACTCCGTTTTCGCCTATTAACATATCTGCTGTCCACCCTCCTTTTTCGCCTATTAAACCGTCCGCCCTCCTTTCACGTCTATTATTCTGTTCACCGTCCTTTGTCGTCTATTAACCTGACCACCTTCGCTTCTTATCCATTAACCTGCCTGTCCTCCTTTCTGGTCTCCTAAACTGTCTGCCTTCTTTTTTGGTCTATTAACCCGGCTGTTCGCCCTCCTTTCTAATCTATTAACTCGTCCGCCCTCCTTTCTGGTCTATTAACCTGTCCGCCCTCCTTTCTGGTCTATTAACCTGTCTGTTCTCCTCTCTAGTCTATTAATCTATCTGTCCTCCTCTCTAGTCTATTAATCTATCTGTCCTCCTTTTTGGTCAATTAACCTGTCCTGCTTTCTGGTCTATTAACCTGTCCATCCTCCTTTCTCGTCTACTAATTTGTCTGCTCTCCTTTCTGGTCTATTAAACTGTCCACCCTCCTTTCTTGTCTATTAATCTGTCTGCCCTCCTTTCTGGTCTATTAACCTGTCCACCCTCCTTTTTGGTCTATTAATCTGTCTGCCCTCCTTTCTGGTCTATTAACCTGCCTGCCTTCTTTCTGGTCTATTAACCGTCCGCCCTCCTTTCTAGTCAATAAACCTGTCTGTCCTCCTTTCTGCTCTGTTAACCTGTCTGTTTTCCTCTCTAGTCTATTAATCTGTCTGTCCTCCTCTCTAGTCTATTAATCTATCTGTCCTCCTTTTTGGTCAATTAACCTGTCCTGCTTTCTGGTCTATTAACCTGTCCATCCTCCTTTCTCGTCTACTAATTTGTCTGCTCTCCTTTCTGGTCTATTAAACTGTCCACCCTCCTTTCTTGTCTATTAATCTGTCTGCCCTCCTTTCTGGTCTATTAACCTGTCCACCCTCCTTTTTGGTCTATTAATCTGTCTGCCCTCCTTTCTGGTCTATTAACCTGCCTGCCTTCTTTCTGGTCTATTAACCGTCCGCCCTCCTTTCTAGTCAATAAACCTGTCTGTCCTCCTTTCTGCTCTGTTAACCTGTCTGTCCTCCTCTCTAGTCTATTAATCTGTCTGTCCTCCTCTCTAGTCTATTAATCTGTCTGTCCTCCTTTTTGGTCAATTAACCTGTCCTGCTTTCTGGTCTATTAGCCTGTCCGTCCTCCTTTCTCGTCTACTAATTTGTCTGCTCTCCTTTCTGGTCTTTTAACCTTTCCACCTGCCTTACTCGTCTATAAACCTGTTCATCTTTTTTTCTCATCTATTAACCTGTCTGCCTCCCCCTCCCCTTATGGAAAGCCGTTACTGCCAAAAGTCCATTGAAAATACCACACTACCTATCGAGATATTCATAAAACTAGTTCAGTTTTCCATATAGGGTATTCAGTTTCACACTTTTCCTATTAAGATGCTCATACAATACTGTAGGTCCAGTTTTCAATTCAAGGTATTCGACGAAAACTCGACGAGATTAAGAAGTCTCGACGAGATTTTGTGCACCACGGGGAACCCATTTCAGCAAGAACAAGTTTACCGTGAGCTGTTTGTGTCACGCGTGTTTGTTGTCGGAGAGCTGTCATGTCAAATCTTGCATAATTTAGTTTTTGTCGCGATATCAAATTTGAATTGCCCTAAACATTATTCTTTCTGCTAATATATTTAATTTTTTGTTCGACTTGTAAATGGCTAGATCTATAAAATTTTACAATATCTTTATAAACTTCATGTTTTCGAACTTTACCGTCAAATGAAAAGCTGCAGTCTAGACAGAACACATTTTAAAAGTATATTTTTGTTTTATTTCTTTATTTTTCTAAACATTTTGCTTTTTTACAACTCGAATTTTTGTAAGAAATACTTTTTATAGTTTAACTCAAACTTAGTTCCATAGAAGAAAGAACTAAACAAAATAAATACGGTTTAAATTTTTGTTATGCAAATTTTTGAATTGTCAGCTTCCATAAAATGCTTTCAACCATAAAGTTTGCAAACTCACAGTTCTCAGTTTTTACAGGACTGACGAGGATTAATTTTATGGTAGGAAAATGGCTCTTGACTTTTTGTAAACTGTTAATTCACAATGACTATGATATAAGAGATTTTCTTTACTTTGTTTTTAGACATTGAATTATAGCTCGCGTTTCCGAGGTTGCTTGCAGAGCCGCGGCTAACGGCAATTTTTAGGTCGAATCATTCATTTTGTGATACAAGCATAAAACTTGGCATAAATAAACTTAGACCCGTCATTATGAATCCAAACAATATTAGGTAGCCCGAGTAAACGTGTGTGTACACGTCTAGTTTTTACTTTATTGTACCTCTTTCGCTTTTACCTTCGATTCAAAAGTTTGTGGATAACCGGATTCGTTTTAGATGCAGCACAAAATAGCGGGAGGTATTTGTTACAGGTCAAAAGTCTTTGCGTGCTGCACGCGTCATCAACTCGTACCCAGGTTCTTCCCAAATAATTGAACTGAAAAGGGTTCCCCGTGGTGTATCGAGATTTTTCAATCTTGTCGAGATTTCTCAATCTCGTCCAGTTTTCGTCTCGTCGAATAGCTTAAATTACAAACTGGACCTATTGTATGGGCATCTCGATAGGAAAAGTGTGAAACTGAATACCCACTATGGAAAACTGAACCAGTTGTATGAATATCTCGATAGGTAGTGTAGTATTTTCAATGGACTATTAGATGACTTTTGGCAGTAACGGCTTGCCATACTCCCTCATGTATTAACCTGTCAGTCCTCCTTTCTCATCTATTAACCTGTCTGCCCTCCCTCATGTATTAACCTGTCCGTTCTCCTTTCTCATGTATTAACCTGTCTTCCCTCCCTCATGTATTAACCTGACCGCCCTCCTGTCTCGTCTTTTAACCTGTCCACCTTTTCTCACCTGCCCACCACTTTTGTCGTCTTCTCTGACATTGTTATAAACGATCTTTGAGGATGGCGTATATATTAAGTACTACAATATAAGGCCTTTCTTTCACAATTGCTTTGAAAACAAATAGCCGGCAATAATTTAAAGATCTTTTGTAATATTGCTTCTGATACCCTACAAACTTTGTTGCAAGAAACAGTTGACTTCGCACTGTTTCTAACGTTTTCATAATATTTTTTAAATACACATAGCTTCTTTAATTTATACTTCCATATCAGAAGTTTTCAATAAACTTTTATATAGCCAAAAAATTTAACATAAATTATTGATTATGAGTTTTTATTGAGTTCTTAAAACATTCTCTATTTTATGTTCATCTGTTATTTCTGGATGCTTTTCATGACCAATCGGATAAATCATTGTAGCCTGAAGATAAGCATCAATTGTTGCTTCAGTACATGCAGCGACAAATCTAATAAATGGCCGAATATCACCTTTGTTAGCTTGGTCTAGGAACTCATAATAGTCATGCCTCTGTTGCACTCTAATAATAACAGGTGGAAATCCTGCTCGCATGAGAATGGAATTCATCAAAAGCCTTGAAGTCCTTCCATTTCCATCAGTAAAAGGATGTATATATACAAGTTTATAATGTGCTAAGGCAGCAAACTCAACTGGATGTAATCTGGTAACCTCTTCGGATGTCAACCATTCATTTAGTTCTTCCATGTAATTTTCAACTTCAGTTGGGTGAGGTGGGGTATGGTCCCCAACATACACCTGGGTACTGCGGAAAATCCCTGCTTCCAAGGGGTGGACATGCCCCAAAACTCGTTTATGAATTTGTAAAATATCCTCAACATCAATACTTCCTTGTTTTTGAAGCAAAGTGCTATTAATGTATTTTAGGGCTAAATCAAGACCAAGAACATCATTGTGCTCTTGAATGCTCTTCCCTGGTACAGCCATTCTAGTCTCAACTATAGCCCTTGTCATAGATAACGTCATTGTGTTTCCTTCAATGGCATTTGAATGATAAATATGCTGAAAATATGCTTCTCTCATTGCTCTTTTAAGTGGTAAGCTCCCCTTTGGCAACGAGAACAGTTTTTCTCTCTTTTTATCTATTCTATCCAACATTTCTCTGTCCAATTGTTGAACCTTGGGCAATGTCCTCTGACGATTTGTTACTGCACGTGAATCATCGGGACTGTAGATTAGAGCAGTTGCATATAAATGTTCTGCTTTTAAGACATCCTCCTCCTCAAGAAATTCACCAAATGAGAGGAGCGTGTCTGGGTGATAAGGTGACAAAGCATAAGCCTGCTGAAACAGTTTGTGAGCTTTGTCTCTTTTACCCTCATTGGACATCTGAATAGCAATTCGAACTGCTGCAAGAGCTTCTTTGTCTATTGGAACTGAAACAAAATAAGCTTTGCTTTTAACTAAATAAATAATTTGTTTTAAATAAGAAAAAAATTAAACATGCCTTTATTAATTTAAATATAAGAATTATTCTTTATTTACACCTTTTGCTGTTAGTTTAGAGAAAATATGCAATCATTTGCATTTGCACTAAACAGCATTCAATAGTGAAAAATGCACAATTAACAATTATTGGATGATGTTGAGAATGATAGTGATAATTATCAAGGCCAAAGTTTGATTTATCTGATGAAGCCAAAGGCTGAGGCGGATAACACAAACTGAGGCCTTGATAATTATTTATATCGCTATCATGTGAAAACCGAATCCAATAATTGTTTTATTATGCATATTCCTGAGTTGTATTTGCGACGTACTCCACCATGACAAAACTGATCAAACTTCTGGTTAGTGTGCTAGTTGATGTCACTTCTGCATGCCTAAAACTATTGTCTGTAGGTATAATGTCACTTTTACATAATTATATAAAACCTATTTTCTGCAGGTATGACGTATGAGAGACAGAGCAAGCAGGAATTAGCTGCGTGCTTATAGTCTATCAAAATCGAGCTTTTGACACCAATACATAATAATAAAGGATATCTGCATAATCATAAACATTCAATTAAGTTTCAAGACTTTCATTTACGTCTTTCAAAATTTGAACTCAACAAAGCATTTTTCACTATATAGCACATTGCAAATTCAATAAAATCAAAACAATTTTCTTCTGCATGATCAGGCATTCATTTAACCATGGCTAAACAATCAATTTAGCATCAAAGAACAACCAAATGATGCAATTTTAGTAATAGTCATTCACACTCTTATACAAACAATGAAGTGCTATTTACATTCATTAAGCCAAACCTTGTTTTTAAGACCACAAATTTTGGTTTTAGGTAATTACTTTAGCCTATAAAATGCAAAGACTTTTTATACAGGACTTTCTCGAGACCTTTTCTCAAGCAAATCCAGGTCTTTTTCTATCAACTACGGTTAGAATGCTTTACACATTTTTCTCAAACTCATTAATAATCATCAATATACAACAATAGAAATTATAACCGTGACCATGGTTTGGATATGTGATCTTAATTAGCATATATTTTGACGATTTTATTTCTTCTTTTACTCCTTGCAGTTTTAGTTTCGATTGAGAAGAAAAATCAAATACTCAAGACAGTGTTTCATTACATTTCCAAAAACTTGAATTTTATTAAAAAACACTCTGCTGCATGTTGTATTTTCAACTCTCTTCTCAGTATTTGAAAATGTGATGAAACACTGTCTCTCGTGTTTGATATACAACTTCTCAAACAATAGTTTAAAGTCCCTGTATCGCTTATTTTTTTCTCATTTAAATGAAAAGTAGAACCCTTCATTGATACTAAATTTATAAGATCAAAATGTTTTTAGCGATTCTTCTTACGTTTTTTGAGTTTTGAAACGTGCAAATTAAGACAATTTTGGGACATCTATCGTTTTTGACCGAGCAATATTTCCATTGTAAAGTCCTGGGTAATGACGTAGTAGAAGGTACTTATGTAGCTTCCGGTTCACTTCTAACACTTTT
>JAOBRB020139397.1:0-22898 GCA_027575285.2 Zoanthus pulchellus
GGAGCCTCGACGGAAACTTGAAGTATCACGTAACCGTCACGATTACCATGAACGGAAACATGTGATTTCGTGCTGTGAGCGGCTTTGGCAGAGTTTCAGATAATTGCTTAGGCTTATGCAAGTATTTTGTTGTCTACGATTTCAAACTCTTTCAATAATTAATTTATCAAAAGAATTTTACTTCGGAGTAACTACGGCATATACTCCCTAATGTAATGCGCACATTAATAATCATGTCATACCCATACAGTTCGTTAACTTTGTTTATCTGCAATGTGATTTATTTGAGAATTATGGCTAACCATTTGTGTCTGCATTAGTCGATTCATTCTAACCAACAAAGAATCATTTGTGCATTTTGATTTCAAACAATGAATCATTTGTTCAAGAGCGGCACAGAGGTTCGAAAAGAACAAAAAACATGTAACAACAGCTAAGACAAGTTATCTTGTAATAATTCGCTCGAAGTTAGAGCCTCTAGCTATACAATGCAAGACGATTTATGGAAGCATTAGAAGATTTGCACTTTTAAACCTTTGAAACTTGACTTTTAAGAGTTGTTACATGTTTTGTTTTCAAAAAAAACTGCAGCTTTTAATTCTTTTGGATGTGATGATCATTAATTTAATTTAAACAAGTCAAATGGCGTTATATCATATGATGAAACAATTTTTGTTCGACCAGTAAATCCTCTTGAACTGAACCTTTTTCTCTTTGGTTTGTATAAAAAATGTGAACTAAATTTCACAAAACAAGTTTTCAAAACAAACAACCAAAAAGTGAAGTAAACAACCAAAACTACTGCTTCGTATCTCGTTCTCTGATAAAAGTAACGGTTTTCCTCCGACGAAAGACTATTAAACCAAAGGTTTCTATTTTTTATACGGTGTTTATAAAATATTTAAGATAGTACAGTGGTTTCAATTGGCCGAGAGGTGTGTTTTCATAGGCCAATGACTGCGTCTCGTGCTTCACTGATCAGCTCTCGAATTCTCACAAACGTGCGCCTCGGTTTTCATAGCGCTATGAAGGCACAGAAAAAATGTTTTATTTCTTAAATAATTTACATTTTTATCACTAAAAGTAACGAAAGATTGTTATCTTGCGTTAAGTGCAGTGATTTAGGAACGCAAACAAAGTAAAAAACGGTTTATGATACTTTATGTTAATTTAAATGAATTAAAATTAAAACGAACCTAAAGATCAGCAGCATTTTCATATCTTTGGGTATAGTGGTATTCCATATATATAGTTCTGTCATCTTTTTTTTTATTTGCATATGTATATTTAACAATTATTCCAAGAGCACACGTTGGATACGAGATGGTAAATAGCCAACGAGGTGCGTAGCGCCGAGTTGGCTATAATCATCTTGTATCCAACAAGCGAAAATGGAATAATTGTTTTATTAAATTTCATGGGTTTTCCGTACCCTTCCGGATATTTGAAAATAGCTAAAAACTTTAATAAATTGAGAAACTAGATTTTTTTGTTAGCTTCCATATATGGTCATTCGGTATATGAGCTGATAACCGAGATTGAGTGAACCAATCAGAACGCTAGAAACGCAATATTCGAGGTTGAAAATTTAATAACAACTGATATACATCAAACATGCCTAACTTCAATCTCGTTCCCAGAGCCACGATCCTCGTGGTCAGCGCCACGAATCGATTTGTGGCGCTGACCACACGGATCGTGGCTGTGAGAACAAGATTGGCCTAATTTTGGTCCATATTTGTCCCCAGTCCAATGATCTTATTTGGTCAGACCAACTGGAGAAGGACGCAAAAGCCTGGGCGGAGTATTTGGCAGCAAATAATGAGTTTAAGCATGGGAGCTCTGGCGAAAATCTATATATTACGGGCATCATTCCCCCAGAACCGTGTAGGAAAGCCACACAAGCTTTCTATGAAGAAATTGCAGACTACAATTTTCAAAGACCTGGTTTTTCCATGGCAACAGGTCATTTTACTCAGGTACTGACTGGATATACCTTGCTCTAGGCGCCGATCCTGGGGAAAAACCCTGGGGAAAAACGGTAGTCCCATATATTGACTTTAACTTTAAGGGTATGTGCTGTTGATTAAGGTATGATTTTCAAATCATCCAGTCTTGAACAGAGTTTATAAATCATGAATATTTTGTATGTAGTGTCAAAAGCAGTCCATTTTTAGTTTAAGGCAAGATCAGGTTTGTGACAATCCAGCGTCACACCCCTACCCACCCAAAGTTCTGGTAAATACTCCTTCATTCCCCTCCCCTCAAAGAATAGGGAAACTCCAGATTTCCAAGGTTTTACGGTTCAAGCTTTCGCCAATTATATATTTTTTATCTTAGTTCTTCTTTATAAACAGCTACGTCCGACATTTATCTCTCTTAAAGTCAATCGCTATCTGCTAGTAAGCACGTGGGTGTAAAATGTATACAAAACATCCTAATTGATAAGAAGTTAGCTAGCTCGATTGCCTACCGTTTTATGAGCACGCGTTCCTTTCAAGACTAGTGACAGTGGGTTCCTAAAACAGCTGTCACCAATCCTAATAGGTAACAGAAATTTTCAAAATTGTTAATTTTGCAGAAACGAATAATTAAAATTATAAATAAGAGCGACTTCCTTGCCGACACAAACCCTATTTTTAAAAACCTATACTTATTGCAACTCGAAGCTATAGGAATAGTACAAATTTGTCAGTTCGTGTTTTTTATTAAAAACAACAACAGTTCCATTAGTTTTCAAGATAGATTCATACTAAATAACCAGATTCGTAGATACAACACCAGGTTCAACTCATTCAGCTCATTGAGAATTGATATTTAAAAAGAGAATGTTACTTACTCTTCATTTACCAAAAAACTCAAGTCACATTTAGTTTCAAAATATTGATTAAATCTTTATATTCAGGCCCGTCTAGGATACTTCGAGAGGGGTTCTGGGTGTGGGATCCAGGGGCCCGCCTAAGGGCCCCAGTGGGGTTAAGGGGCAAAGCCAGAGCACTTGCATGATTTAAAAGCATCTGGATATTGTTTAACAGCATGTTCAGCTATACTTTATTACTTCTTACACAATGTTTAAAATAAGACAGAAAACTTTATCTTTCCAATAAACGTAAATGTTTGATTTTTGCTAAGGGGGTTCGCTGGCATAAGGAGGGTTCGCTAAAAAAGGGAGGTTCGCCCGAACCCCAAAAAATCCCCTGGCTACGGGCCTAATATTGATGACATCTTGTTATATCTATCTATTTATTTCACAGTATTACATAAGTACAAAAGAAGAAGACTGACTATAAGGAAAAACAGTTGAATGTAACTAAATATGTATATGGAAAAATATTAAAACGTTTAAAGCAAAAATTACCCAAGCTCTATTCCAGAGCTTAGCCAGAACTGCTCCCACATGCATACGGTGGGAGTTAAGCCTTAAAGCAGTTCTCTTAACTCGCCCTTGTCGCTCATTTAATTGCTTGTTGCTGAAAAGCTATACCATGCTGATGAGTTCTAGCAAGGACGAAACAGCTGTACACGGTTGATCCAGTTACTTGCTTTGTTGATACTCGGGTGAAGGTGGTTGTACACATGCTTGCAAGTTGTGGCCAAGCCGTGGATTAGACTTTGAGTGACTTTAGTTTTTAAAAAATAAGATTTCAACTGGCCTTTTTGTCTGAGTGAATGCAGCATTCATATTTTCTAGGGCGTAAAAGGCTTCCATTGTTAAACTGATTCTGTAGAAACAGCGACATAGCATTCCATGTGTGACATTTACAAAACGTTTTTTTCTCTATTCTTCCTTAGTGTAATCTTTGTTAATTTACAGCGAATCATGAAACTAACAACAGGAAATTTTGACAGGTTGTGTGGAAAAGCACAAAACTGATAGGAGCTGCTCAAGCTGTGAGGAAAGATGGTGCTATGGTCTTGGTTGTGCGCTATCGTCCTCCCGGTAACTACAACACGAAAACAGCCTTTGAAGAAAATGTTTTGCCCATCAACGCAGGAACTGCGAGAAGCTGTGCTCTTTGTTGCTTGCTCATGTCGTTACTTTTAGTTTTCTTGTTGAAAGCCTAACGATGGTGAATTCTTTTTCATAGAAACGTTTTGATGATGGTAATGACAAAGCAAGCAACTTTGTGGAAGATATGGAAAAATTGTTAATGGTTTATTGTTGGTGATAATAAATCAACTAATTTTTCTTTTCTCTTACGACAAGTCACTTTGATACTGTTCGCGACATTTCAACTGCTACTGCTTCTTCATGCGATGGGGTCGACTGGCTTGGAACTACATTATGTATGGCGGTAGTTTGTTGTGATTGGCTATTTTCGATCCGGCAATTGTTTTCGTTTTCTACGTTTTCCTCTAACTTCCGCTTGTTTGTCGCGTAACGCTGGCTCTGGTGTTTTCTAATTTTCGGTATCCAAGCTTTCGGAATTTCTGCTTCGTCGTCCCTGTTGATGTTGTTCTGGTTAAGTCTTATGTGAATTGTCTCTTTCACTTTCCTTGTATACAAGTGTTTTTCTCTGTCAACAAATTTCACTTCTTTCCATAGCGGCTTGTATCCTGTTTCGTTGGCGTGTTCTGAGACGGCGGAATTCTGGGTTCGAGCGAATAGTGTTTCTCTATCATGTTATTTTATCCTCTGATGCATTGGTCATCCCGTTTCCCCAATGTAGACCATCGTACTTTGTTGTAACGATGGTGATGGTGACACTTGTGATGTTCTGGGTTGGGGAACTAATAACAATGATAATGTGCATGTAGTAATTGCAAAAGTCGATGTCTTAAATTGTATCATCATTATCATCATTATTATTATTATTATCATTAATAATAATATTAATGTTGCTGGTATCATTATTTGTCTTGTTAGTGCTATCTTTAAGGCTACTCTTAAAACAGTGAATGCTATGAATTCCGTGACTAATTTAAAATTCAATAATCGCTTAACAAAAAAGCAGCCTTTCGACGTCGACCTCAATTGCATTCAAGAAAGATATTGTATAAACAAACAAACCTGTCTAATATTTGATCTATACATCACTACATACAAATAAAGTTGGTGTATTGTAAATAACTTTTTTAAAACTACAAAATGGCTCCTCCGACAAACAAACTGTAACTGGCTTACTTAGTTTTTCAGCCAGACACTTTTATTTGTTTTACTTTTATTAATGACGAGTCATTAACTTTCCGAAAGTTATTGTTTTTATTCACTCTAAACAAAGTCATCCAAAGACTACCTATCTTTAGTTTCTCGGTTTTACGATAAGAAGGAAACGATAACTTAGAACTAGAGTATAGTGATGAACACGTCCTTGTCATTTTGTATAACCTAATTTAATTTTTAAGTTTGTAAAAAAAGCAACTAAAAATAGAACTGAAATTTCTTAACATTTTAATTCAGATACAACAAACAAGAGCTTTATGTAAATTTTGACTTAAAAAGTTACCTGATAAAAAGTTCTTTATATTTAAATAATCAATGCTCATGAAATCAATGTTTATGAAGTAGAATCCCAAAGCAGTTTTATATATAGTATGTTCAAAAGTCGTAGGTTTTAGCGTATGGTAATTGCAAAGTTTGCCACAAATTATACAGTACTTGAATTTGAGCCACCGTACAAACATTTGTAAAAGTTCACATTTAAAAAGCAAATAAAAAGGTGGCAACTTTTTCTAAAAACGTTAAAGTAAATTGTTCTCCTATTTTAATTTGTAAGAAAAATTCAGCCCTATTAATTTTTAAATGTCAGTTTTGAAAAGTTAGGTAAAGAGAGTTAAATGAGCGCACAGTTTGAATATTTGCATCAAAATATCACAATAAGTCTGTTGTGTTGGGATTTCAATTTTTAATTAACTTTTATTGTATTGAGAATGTGGTGTTTTCAGTCGCAATAAAGTCCTCATGTGCTAATCAAGCACTGACGTTTCGTACCTCTTTTCAAACTCGATTAACAGATGATAAAAGTAATTTTCTTCCTTAAAGATTCTCTTTTCACAAAAGCTCCAAACGAAAAAACAATTGATTGTAAATTTTTACAGAGTTTAACAAAAGAAATGTTGAAAAAATTGTGCAGAATTCGGAGTGATAACACAAAACCTATCTATAGGCTATACTGCATTTCAGAATCCATTTTCCAAAAACAAAACGAACGAAATCCTAGCGAATTTCTATCGCAAATAGAATACAATCAGTGGAATCACGGAGTTCAAATTTTAACACATTTTTCTATGCTGCGTTTGTCCATTCAAACACTTGATATGTTCTTATATTGAAACAATCAAATAGTCCGGACAAAGTTGAGAAACATCACTAAAGTATATAATATGTATTTTTCCTTTTATTCTAGTGACTTTACCATCATAGTTGATGAAGATTTAAACCGGATCTTTCGCGTGGGCGCTCTGTCGCTCATTCAATTCTGCACCCAACAAATCCCAGTTGGTGATTTTATCGTTTAAAAAATCAAATGACACGGTTGCTAGGAGCTTCAGTAGCTTTTTATGAGAATGCTTTTTTCTCACTAAAAATATTAGTTTTTTTTCAAATACAATAGTTTTCTTCTTTATACGTGTTAGAGCGAGGATTATACTATAGTCCATTAGCAATAATGTGACAATACCGAATCTCTAAACTAAGGCAATAGTTTTGCCCCGCCATAACTCTTTGTGTCTTAATCCGTAGTTATAAGACGAAAAAATGAAAAATTGTGTTTTATCAAATAAGAAACCAGCGAAAATAAATGAAAAGACAAGTTAAATTGTGTGTTACTTGTGGTATACTTACTGAAAGCGAGTCCTGTTTAGATGTTTGTATTTATCAAGCAAAGAAACCCAATCATTCAATATTAATATTCCCTTGTTTAACGAGGCTGCCTGATGATGAAAGCTTAAATTTAGTCATTTTTTTTACTTTTGCATTAACAATTTACACGAAATTACGTGTCGACAGCTGTGAAATAAAACTGTTATTGTCGAGACACACAACTTCGACCATATTCATTCTGTTTTCAAGTTCGATACAATGAATTGATTTCTACTTTGTTGTTTAAAAGACATTTAAGACATGCAAAGACAAAAAAACAAAAACTTAAAGCATAAAATAAAAATGGTCTCTTTTTCATTCAGTACTTCTTTTTTATCGTGAATATAGGAAGAGCTAGACAAAACAACTTTAATTTTCTCTAAACATACTCGTTTTACCAAAACTTTTTTTGCCTCTTTGAATTTTGTTCATTTTTATCAAACCGGCAACTTTTATGGCAAGTAGAAATTAATTTCATGTAACATTAAAACAAGGAGTTGATGGATCTTATATTCGGCGGCGTTATTATACCCTTTGTTCACGTTAGAAGAGTTCTCCATTTGATATTTTGCTGATGCCTTGTGATGATTTATTCAAAATAAGCAACTCAAGAGTATTTAGTTGCAACAACCAAAGTTGCAGAAAATCTTAAATAACGACAACAAATAAAAAAATGCAGACAGAAAGAAAACTAATTTGGTTTTTATGAGTCTGACGGTTCAGAAACTCAAATCGCATGTTGTTTCTTTAGATGGGCAATAACTCTTTTTGCGGTTTACCGATTTCTCGCGAAAACTCCCCAAAACCTCTGCGGTCAGATTTTAAAATCATTAAAGAAATCTTACAATTTTCATCGTCAGTTTGGCCTTTTACTTTTCGGAAAACCTACTACATTATTCCCAATTAAGTAGTAAATTGTTTCGATGACATTAAGTTACCATCTGCTTCTATGTTTTCATTGAAGCAAGTCGATCTGTACAGATAATCGTTGAGTTATTTGGTAGTTTAGATGAGTGATTCTCTAAAACCTTGTCTGCCAAGTTTGCAATTGATGAGCGGAGAGTTCCATTAATTCGCCGTTATCACAGCTGAAGGAAAAATTAGAACACAATTTGCCATACAGCACTTTAGCGACCACTTTTTTGTTCTATTTTTAATGGTCATCGTGATTTGCATACATTTGAAAGAAACGGAAAATGACCACGATAAATTTCCTTCCAACGGAAATCCCCAACCAAATGTTTGATTGCTTTTCCCATATTTGGTAAACCTAATAACAATAGGTGATAGTCTTTAAAATTGTCGTTTATGCAATAAAAAAAGTTTAAATTTTCAATGTCGATTTCTGGCAAGAAAACTCAAGAAAAAGCTGTAAAATATGAGCAGGATGGGGTAAATGGCCTGAGACCGTGCGTGAATTGTGCTAGGACAAAAGTGATTCGTTTTGAAGACAAGACCAAGTTTTGTTTCATACCCAAAGACAAACACTCTAATCAAGCTATTCTTGTATTACTATCAAACCACGCTATTGGTCCTGGTGACGTTACAAGTTAGTGATAAACAATAGTCCCACAAGTGTATTGATTCTCCGGTCCGTCAACACGAGCTTGTGTATGTATATATAGATCAAGTCGGCTGAGCCAGTTGTGCGCTTGGCGCTTCTCATAAACTCATATGAGACAGGTTCATCAATAGCAATTTTTATATTCACGTCACAAAAGTCGCGGCCTTTTGGTCGCGTTGGCCTCGTTAGATTGTGTGCACGATGGGGGTGTTCTTTTTAAATTTCTTTCGATCTTTAAAGACACCGACCAAGAATCTGTTGCTCAGAACAACCCTCTTTTTCGTCTATCTGTTGTTTGGTGGAGCGCTGTTTCAGACCATTGAATCGGGTGCAGAAAAGAAGGAAAAGCTACATTTTGACCAAGTACGGAAAACTATCACGACTAAATATAATATATCACAACATGACATGGCGGAGTTTTTCATTGAGATCAATAAGGCCATTGAAGAGGGATATTTTGATGTTGATTACGACAGATGGAGTTTTGCCGGGTCGGTATTTTTCTCAGGAACTGTGGTAACCACTATTGGTAAGTCACTTTCAGAAATAGCTAGTAGTTGACAGTTTTTTCGTTTTTCGTTGTATTGGATTTAGAGTGAAAGTTGATTCAATCTTTGAGTACATGTACAGAAGAGAGAAGTTTTCCCGCGCGCGTTAAATTCTCGTCTCGTTATGAAGCGAACGAAATTCGCATGGACAAAAAAATAAACACTTTAATATTCAAAAAAAATTACATTTAGTTTTTCGTTTCGAAATGTGATTAAGAAATATAGATGTTTTGTTTTGAATATATTTTGCGGCCATATGATGCTGCCACATTACTAAACTGAAAACAAACGGAAGGCTCGATTTTTGAAAATAAAAAATATTCTAGCTCTGGCGAATATAGCAGTCGATGAATAACCTTGTACATGAGGTCACAAGTGAGGTTAGGCCTGTGGCTCAACCGATCATATATTCGAACTTTCTGTATTATGTATCTTAAACGACATAGTTTACAGCTTGTTTGTTTCGCTGTTATCAATATAAATTAAAACATCAACGGGACCGATGAAGTTCAACAAATTCTGCCAAAAAATAGATATGTAACAATGAAAAATTACAAAGATTTCTAAACTTAACAGTGTTTTGGTTTTCTTAGATAACTGTACTTCATGTTATCCAGCAATACCGCATGCATATTCAAAGCTCGTCTAGGCAGCAGTGCGTGGGATGTTGCATCTTAACAGCCTTAGAAAACCAAAACTTGCCTGATGAGCTATCTCGAAGTTCTTGCTTCAACTAAAATTTCAAGTTTCATTTGCGTTTGAACTGAATTGAATTTTGAAAGAACTGCATCAAAGTGAACAATAGCTGTGGTAACACGGCCTTAGACAGTTCATGAACAACATCAAAGTTCATAATTCATTGGAGTCGCTTGATGTGTTGAGGTAAGATTATGCAAAGCAATTGTCAAACTGAAGATTGGAAACTTTGTTATTCAACAGTAAAATGCAAGAAGAAAAAGAAAAATAATTGAGCCAAAATAATTTTCAAAGCTTGAACTTTGTTCGTACTTCCTTTTCAATACATTTTGACGTAAAATGGACATTTACTAGTTTCTTAATAGAATTTCAAGTTTTATTATAATTAAAGTTTATCTCTTAACAACAAAACCAGCAACCGTAACTATACGATTTAAATCTGAAAAGGCAAAGAACAAGGATTTTTACGAAATGTCCGCCGTTAATAAGAAGAGAAGTTTGAGAGCTCGACACTTGTAAGACAGATGACAAGATTTCTGTTTCAACTAAATCACTTTGAAAAAATGTTTAAGCAAATGATTTGTCTTTCATTGACAGCAAACTAACAGAATGGTAAAGTAGTACTACTTCTCAGCAAGATGACAAGATGGAATAAAAGCAATTTTATCAGAACATAATTGTACTATGTACACAATACCAGATGTTGTTCAAAATACGTGTACGATTCGGTAACACAAATAATTGAAAATAATCTCTCAGCATAAGAAAATAAACTTTCACACATTTGCCGCTTCGCTAGAGTTATTCTCTCAAAAATGTGTTTGGCTAGATACTTCATGTCAGTATAGCATTAGAGAACGTTTTTGGTTGCTGATTGAATTCTAATATCAAAATTCTAGCGTTCGTCTTTCCTAGAGTTTATTTTTACGGTACTATCAAATAAATTAACATGCCTTTTGAAGAACAAAAAGGTTTTGACAAGAATTGTATTTTATTTGATTTGTTCTGGTATTTTTTAAAAATAAATTCAAAGCAAATTGCTTTTTAGCAATCTACAATGATAACTGAATATCATTTGTAAATGTCTTGACAGAAATGAAAGTTACGTGGTATATTCTATAAGATAAGGTTTCTTATATTCGACTTGCTGATTTCCTCACCTCGCACACGCTGTTATCAATGTAGTACCTACAAATCTTGCCTGACTACAAAACGACAAATTGAAAAATGGTTGCAGTCAATACTAAATTATTTTACTGAAACATTAAGGAAAAAATCTTTTTTTAGGTGAAGCATAAGTTTATTTAATGCTCATGGAAACGTTGGATCGACATGCAAAATAAATCGCGTCTCATTCACCACAGCAACTACTCCTACAGCTACAAGAATAAAGCGAATATCTTTCGTTGTCCATTTTTTTTTCTATGAACGAGTCGATTTAGGAGTATTTTCATTTTTAATGAAAAAAGAATTTCCAGTTTTAACGTAGAAACTTTTAAGTTAACTGAAACCTTAAGACTATTAAAATCATTTGAGCTGAACTAAAATCACGGCAAGCGCTCAATCAACTGTCGCTTCCTTTGAACTAATCAATGGCCATTTTAGTGAGTTGTTGCTTTGTATTTTGATAAAGTTTTTGTACGAATGCACAATGAAGAAAAACAGTATATAAAACAGAATTTTAGTTTTGAAAAAAAGAATATCTTCGTTCAGTATATAGATTTATAGGTTGGAGAACGAGGAGCGCTGTGAAACAGAATCACACCTCCACCACCTGTCACTCTTTGCGAAGAACTTAACTGCAATTTAACGCCATTCAATTTTTTTAATTTTTATTTTTAGGTCCTAATATACATCGCAGTTAAAATTTTTAAATCAGAAAAGTTTTTCTATTTTCAGAGCTGTAATAAAGGAAGTCCCTTGTATAGGTTAGTAAAGTTTTATTTCTGTTGAAGATGGCGGATTTTCTATTTCACATAATCTTGTTTGGTTGTATTTTCTGGTGACAGTTAAAGATTTCTCTCTTTCTAATGACAAAATGCGTGGGCTGGTATTTGGAAGTTTTGTCAGAACTACGGAAAGAACAAGTCAGGACAAAGCCGAATATTAAAGAATATTTTAACATTTCTCAAACAAATACAGATGTCTTTGCCCAATTAGCATATTCACTATAAAAATATAATCTTCGAAAAAGATTGAAAGGCATCGATAAAAGATTTTAGAAATGATAAAGACATATTTTGTGTATTTTTACGCTGTTTTTCTTGCTTCGGGGTTTTACTAAAATTCCCTTAAACTCATATTTTCTTGTGTTGAAAGGAAAGAAAATGATTTTTATAACTTCGCATTCACTTTTTTTCTAGCACAGCAGATGACATCGTGAAGCGTATTTTTGTGATTAATAAAAAGATTTCTCCGTGACTCTAATTCAAAAATTGCTATTTTATAAAAAGAAAATATTACCACGAAGAAAGATCATTTCATGACTTCATTCATACTGAAACATTTCAGATCTGCATCCCTTAATCTCAGTCCATTCTCTGTTTTTATAACTCAGTGTTTTATTTAGTGCCTCAAAATAGAAGCAAGTAATTTAGACACCGTGCAACAAGTAAATGCTTCGTTGAATGTATTTCTCATTTAAAATAGCATACTTTCAGTTAAAATGTGAGTAAGTTATATAAACCTTAATAAGTCATCAAGTTTAGAAAGGGTTAAAATCTCTAATTAATTTAGAATAGTGACATCGTAAGTTAGTATACAATCTAATTTTAAGTTAAATTTTCGAGGACCTTCCGACGAGTTTTATCATCGTTAAAAAGTTGTATTCCATTGTCAAAGAAAGAACAGGCAAAGTTAATATTTTATATCTTAGCTTTGAACTAATGAAAGTTTGCGATTCCGGCAGCGTTTATTGAAAAACTATTGCTAAGGGAAGTTTTTTGATTAAATGTTTCAGGATTTGTCAAACTTTAATAATATAACTACAAGTACAACGTAATTTTTGGTAAGATATGATGAACAAAATAGCGATTTTATGTACACATTTCTTTTCAAAGTTTCCTACTTCATGTCTCGGTTCACCAAGAACTTGTTATGCCATCCATCGTCATTTTGGCGGGAAGACAAAATGGCTAACGACTCGTGTTTAAATTCAAACACAAATAAAACTCTGTTTTGGAAGCTGACTTTGAGTAAACTTCAGGCAGAGACATAAATGCCACTCAAGAAAGCCGATCCACTAGTGTTTTTAATTTCAGCATTGCTCTACTTTGTCTTTAGTAGGAGATTAAACGGAATGATTCAAAACACAGCCTGAAAACTTTGTCGTACTGCTGCAGGCCTCAATTTTAGAAATTTAATCAAAGTTCTAAATTTTGAATTTGAACACTTCAAAGAAAAAGGTTTTGTGGTTAGTATGGGACATCGAGTTTCCATTGACATGCAGGTTGTTAGATCTCAACCATTTTTTACAAATAGTTTCTGCAGGAAAGAGTGAGATTTAGTTTTACATTTTCTGACTGTATCAATTTTATCATTATTTTGTGGGTCACATTACCTAACAATGAAAAAATCTTTTTACTGATGCAGCTCTTCAATCTCTATTTGATAAAGTTACAATGGGGACTAAGATTACAATTACTGTGAAGAATGAATGAGTTATTGATGACATCAGGAAAGTTTAAGCGGTGGCCGTATAGATCTGGACTTGAAGTTTTTTCAAGCAATCTCTTAATGTCGATATGATGCTTTTAAAGCGCAGGAAGTCGGCACAATGTAGGTTTTTTATTGGCTTGGAACAAACATACGGAATCAACGTATTTTCCAGAATAATTTCCATTTTCAGCGCCGACAGGTGCACAATTCCTTTAGCCTTAGGTACAAAAAGCTTAATTTTTTTTCTGTGTTTGTAGCTATAATAAAAACTCTTTTACCATAATCAATCAAAACATTGACGTATGGCTACATGGAAATGGAGTTATGGCTTATTATGGAGAATGGGGAAGCTAATGATAAGGGTGAGAGTATATGAGAGATAATTGAGGTACGGAAACTCGAAGTTTGGATAATCGTGGTCCGGATAATCGAGGTCCGGATAAGCAAGATGCAGATAAGCAAGGTCCGGATAATCAAGGTCCAGATAATCGAGGTACGGATAATCCAGGTCGGGATAAGCAAGGTTCGGATAATCAAGGTCCGGATAATCGAGGTGCAGATAATCAAGATTTGGATAATCAAGGTCCGGATAAGCGAGGTCCGGATAATCAAGGTCCGGATAATCCAAGTGCGGATAATCAAGGTTTGGATAATCAAGGTCCGGATAAGCGAGGTCCGGATAATCAAGGTCCGGATAATCAAGGTCCGGATAATCGAGGTCCGGATAAGCAAGGTCTGGAAAATCAAGGTGCAGATAATCGAGGTTCGGATTATCAAGGTCCGCATAATCGAGGTTCGGATAATCCAGGTCCGGATAATCCAAGTGCGGATAATCGAGGTTCGGATAATCAAGATCCGGATAATCGAGGTACGGATAATCAAGGTCCGGATAATCCAAGTGCGGATAATCGAGGTTCGGATAATCAAGGTCCGGATAATCGAGGTACGGATAATCGAGGTTTTGATAATCACGGTCCCGATAAGCGAGGTCCGGATAATCAAGGTCTGGTTAAGCGAGGTCCGGATAATCAAGGTCCGGATAATCGAGGTACGGATAATCAAGGTCCGGATAATCGAGGTACGGATAATCAAGGTCCGGATAATCGAGGTACGGATAATTATGGTCCGGATAATCCAAGTGCGGATAATCGAGGTTCGGATAATCAAGATCCGGATAATCGAGGTTCGGATAATCAAGGTCCGGATAATCGAGGTACGGATAATTAAGGTCCGGATAATCCAAGTGCGGATAATCGAGGTTCGGATAATCAAGGTCCGGATAATCGAGGTCCGGATAATCGAGGTTCGGAAAATCGAAGTCCTGATTATCGAGGTCCGGGTAATTGAGATTCAGATAATCGACGTCGTGATAATCGAAGTCGTGATAACCCAGGTTCGGATAATCGAGGTCTGGATAATCAAGATCCGGAGAATCAAGAACCAATAAATCAAGGTTTGAATAATCGAGGTTGTGATATTCGAAGTCCGAATAATCGAGATCCCGATAATCGCTGCTCGAATAATCAAGGTCCGGACAATCAAAATTTAGACAATCGAGGTTCGGATAATAGAGCTTTGAATAATTGAGGTTCGATTTTTAATTACCATAACGGCAGCTGTATGAATCATCAACAACAGTTTCTAATCAGGACACCTCCCATCCTCGTTCCCACGGTATTCCCCATTTTGGCGGTCCACAACATAAGAAAAAACCCTGGGAACAGGGCTCGCAAGACCCTGTACAAATTGTAACTACTCTTTTTGCTTTGCTTTGCACAGGATACGGACGGATGGCACCAGCGACATTCTGGGGAAGGTTATTTTGTATGTTTTACGCTTTGTTTGGCATTCCAATTACAGGATTGATGCTGAAATCGATTGGTGAGAGATTAACAGAGGCCATTGCATCTCTAATGAGATTCATAGACACGCGAGTGCTGGAAAGGGAACCGCGAGGAATTCACATTAAAACTGTTGTATGCGTATTTTCTATTGTTCTCTCAATGCTGATGATTTTAGCAGCTTTAGCGATGGACTACGAAGGCTGGACTTTTTTTGAAGGAATTTACTTTGGTTTTATCACTTTGAGCACAATTGGTTTCGGGGATTATGTACCAGCTCACCCGTCCAAGGACAAATCAGCTCATCCGGGTTTTGTTATTCTTTTCACGGCTATTACGTTCCTGTATTTCACCGTTGGTTTGGCACTCGTTTCCAGTGCCCTGCTCGCCATTTCTCGTTTGTTTGAAGACGACCCTCCCTGGGGATTTATTTCATTAATAGATCAAACAAGTGAAGATCGCGACGATATTGATGATAGTGACGAAGTAATGAAAGAAAAACATCAGGCACAAAAAATGCAGCGTTAAAGGGGAAAGAAGGTTAAAGTTAATTGTGGCGACTTTTGACGCGTATGGCACGATATTATTCAGGGATTACATCATTTACATGGTCTTCTTTTAATTTACCAGATGTGTTCTTGTATGTGGGAATCAATAGAGACAGTTCAGCCAATCAAAAAAGCTTCTTTGTTGCAAACCGACACAAAGACAAAATTCCCTTTAATCTGAAACTGCAGAATTTACGTATAGATCGTACTGTGACAGCTAAAAGACCCGAAAGCTTCGAAGGAAACGAAAAAGGTATTGGGAAATAATCTCTCGCTCAGTAGATAATTGGTAAATAAGAAAGGCAGCAGATTTCCCTTGGGTTACACTAAATATCGGTCAGTAAAAACAAAGTGCTCAATATTTTATGAGAGATCCTGAGGGTACCACAAAAACGTTCCGCGCAAGAGTTTTAGTTGAGATCTTTGATGCCTGTTTTGACTTGCTTTAACTGTCGCGATTGAAAGCAATTTCATTCTCCGATTTACACACAAGCAGCTTGTTCTGTCTGCTAAGGAATCAAGCTATTAACTTGCGCTAATTAATCAGGCGAGAAACAAACGAAGTAAATATTAACGTCAAAGATACAAAATATATATTTTTATTCATGGGACATATACTAGGCATTTTGTTAGGTTGTGTTTTTCTGAAAATAATCTTCAACCAAATTCGCAGATATCCAAATGTAGGCGGTTTACAAACGGAGTAGAACAAGTGTTGGATTCTTGTTATAGAAGAAATAGTTCCTGTGTTTATTAACAAGATTATTAATTTTTTTGTATAATTTTGTAGTTACCAAATGAATCAATTGATTCCCTTGCCTGCCTGCCCCGCTGTCATAGACGGTTAAAACTATTTAAACAAAAACGATTACCTCAAAGAAATGATAGTTTCGAAAGATAGGAAGCATTTTGGGGTTTTGTGCATGAGGATGACAATTTTAATCTTTATATATTCTTGTCCGATATTGATTTATTCCTTACCAAATAACTTGTAGAAAGTCAGACTACATCGTTTTCAATATTGGTTTACTTAAACTGGAATTACTTGCTTTTATAACTGCTATGTAGTTTCAAATCTTTAAGTCCAAATTTGGTCAAAGTATTTTAACCAACCGGGCGAACGTGGTTGGACGCAGCTGGTAAGATCTCTGCTTTCTAGTCACAAGGTCCCCAGTTCGATTCCGGCACTTTGCCGATATTTGAATCTTTGTGTGGCCTTCTTTTCCGCCAACTCACGGCTTTCCATCCTCCCGGGGAAAGTAAATGAGTATCAGCGTTTGCTGGGAGCTAACCTGCGATGGATTAGTGTCCCGTCCAGGGTGAGTCAAGGACTCTCATCCTCTTAACACTACAGAAACCGGAGATAAGTGCCGGCCCCATGGGCCACTAGGTTCTTAAAAAGAATTAGCTAGGTAGCTAACCAATAGTTTACCACGCATCCTACAGTCTGGTTGTGATAACCTAATATTTGAAAAAAGATAGCAGATTAAGACAGCAATGACCCCTGTTTTGGTATAATATCACTAGATTTCATCGATAATTTACTTTCTACATCCGTTTTCGATCAATTAGCAGGTTTATAATAAAACAATTAGCTCTATCTAGCTTAATCGCTCTATAACTTAATAATATGTGCTATTGAGTCGTAATCAGTTCGTTCCCCTCGAGGTTTAACTGTTGATTATTAGAATTAGATAACATAGCAGAGGTGTAGGAAGCAAATTCTTGGTGGGGGGGGGGGCAACTCCCATTTTGGCAAACTTAACAGTCAAATTTTTTGACACCCATTTTTACCTTGATGTCGTGTTTTGCACATTAATTATGTTACTCTATAGTTGATATATATTTTAGTAGGGTGTTTGGTATTGAAAAACGTTAAAAGGCATATAATACTTCAATTTTATATTTGACGGTGTGCAATGTAACAAAATGGGAGATCTACCTGATTCCCTTTGTTCTCCATAATTTGTATACATTGCTGCTGACACTTGGCTTCACAACAACACGTTACAGTTGTGATGAAATTGCTTTACAACACCAATTGTAACAAGTTTGGTTTTCTTATGATTATGATTAACTGTGGGCCACACATTTTTCACTCTTTCATTTTAGAGTAACATGTTTAATTAAAATTTATGATATAGGCCTATGTAACGTGGACAGAAACGGTGACTTACCCTGCATTTCCCTTAAATTATCAAATAAAATTTTTTATGATGGCCCCCCACACTTAAAAGTGGGGGGCAATAGCCCCCGTGGGCCCCCCCCCCGCTTCCTACGCCACTGCATAGATAACGTTAAATGCCAATCGTTGGCTTGCAAACTGACAACCGCGAATATTGTCTCAAAAAGATCAGAAATGTGTTGCATACAATGTACAACAGTCGGTTGTAGATTATAAACTTCGAAGACGAATTGACTACGAGCGGACATTTTAAACGCGTAGCCCTAGAGGTCAAATTGTTTTAGTATAAACCTACTAATTAATCAGTTCAAAAGGATTTTAAAATGTAGCGTTAATGAGTCCGTAAAACAAACTTTTTTAACGAATAGTTTTCCTAGTTTCTTTGGCGACAACCATTGAAAAATCACAAGGCAAACTAGTGTAATCTTTTATCTATGAAGTTTTGTCCCTCATTATTATACGGAAATCAAATGAGGCCTAAAGACCAGTTTAAACGGATCAAACATGTTAGTCAAACATCATCAAACATTGTTCGACGTAATATATTTGACCCATTTGAACAGCACAATCAGACCTGTTGATGGTGTTGGATGAAGATTGAATTTGTTCAAACTTTTTATGAAACATCATCCAACATTTACACTCGCGTGGTATCCAACATTGCTGGGTAGTGTTGGAATTGTTTAAACATTCCAGCATCCAACACTGATCAAACACCGTCCATCTGACCGTTCAACAATGTTAGATTATGTTTGTCCACCAATTTTGATCAGTTTAGAAGGGCTGTAGATATAAAATATAAAAGCATCCGTGCTTTTGCCAATCAACGGCGTCATCACATTAGAAACAAGGGACTAATAGACTTCTTAAATCCCCTAAGATGGGTTCCTGGTTGTAAAGAAATCCAATGGACACGGTTAAGTCTTCGTTCAACTATTTGTAAGAAACGCCAAATGAGTAGTAATTGTAATATTAGTACTTAATGACAAATCACAAGAAAATGAAAGATTTCTTATATTCTTAAGGGAGGAGGCTTTCGGAAAAGAACCTTCGAGAAAGTGCCTGTATAAACTATATTTTGAAAAAAACAAATTACCAGATTATCAAATTATTTTTTTGGGATTTTCTACAATATCTACGCAACTTATTTTTTATTTTCCTTTTAAAGATATGAAAGAGATAATTGATAAATTTAAGATAGTTGTTTAGTTTGTTTTATCAGTTATAATATATATATACCGTGTACAATATCAATTTTTTGTTGGATCAACTGTATAATATGTAGTTTATGTCATGGACATGTAATAACAAGAAGTTTATTACATATTAAGGCATGTATCAAGTTTGAAAAACACTTTGAGAAACAAATGAAATTGATTACTACTAAAGGCATTAAAAATGGAAACTGACTAGCAATCTTCCCAGGAAGGACAGAAATGAATATTGAAAACTGTAAACAGTCCTGTTCATTATCACTTGGCCTTCTCATTGGAAAGAAATTCTTGATGTCTCCAAGTTATTCTGGAATGATACTCATGGACGTTATAACAGTTCATTTTCTAATAAGAGTTAGTTAATAATAGGTTTTGATAATATTTTGTTTAAAATTTGTCATTATTTGTTTTTTTAATGTTACATATTTGGTACTGATACAAATATAACAATTAATAAATTATCCTAACTAATTGCAATGTAAAATCTAAAGGGTATTTGCAGTGTTACTATATGGGCGTTAGAAATCCTATGGGCCTGATATTAGCCCTTTCAGTCCCAGTTGGATTATTATGTTCTCCCAACTTGAGCTCATACTTTTCATTGAACAAGTTTGAGAGAATTTCACTTTTAATCTTCAGTAGTTTACTTTATTTGATCAATTCTCGTTTGTTCATTACCAAATGTCCTATTTTGTATTTGCTATGTAAGGAGAAGTTGAGTGTTGATAACTGATTGGGACTGAAAGGGTTAACGCGGCGCGGTTCCAAAAAACTCTGATTACCTTAAACCTCGTTTAAATAAAATTAAAAAACCAATTTTTTTGTAAGTAAAGTTTTGTGTAGCTAAGAAAACGCAGTCCAGTTAAACCAAGAAAGGAAATTCCAAGCCAAAGCAAACTATTGAAAAAAACAACAAACATAGATTTAAGAAATGAGGTTTTGAGGAATTGCGCCTAGAACATATAGAATTTATATTTTACCTACCAAAATTTAACCTGGTTTTGCTCTTAGTATTTTTCATGATAAGATATTCAGTATAATTTTTTCAAAATTCGTTCTTTCAAATAAGTGTGTTGTATCATTTGGGTACCATGAATTACGATTATAATTCAAAAAGGATAAAATCTTATTGTTTTTTTTATGTTTTTATTAAATTTAAAGAATTTAATTTGTGAAATACACAAAACATTTAGTAGTTCCATTTCATCGTTATAAATAGTAGCAGTTGTCTTGCTGCCTCTCGTTACGTGGCCTGGCAGCAAGACAAGTTTTACTACAAAAATTGACCTTTATATGTAATGACTTGAAATAGGTTGAAATAGTTTACTCTGCTAAATATGAGTCTATTTTTATTATTGATTTTCCATACATTGTTTTGAAAATATTAATTTTTAATTATTAAAGTTTTTATTGTTTTTTGTTTCCAAGTAAGCTAGCTAGTATTTTTGTCTGTACTTTCAGCTTATTCTCGCAATAACACTGAGTATATACCACTTCCCATTGCTTGAAAACACTGTTCTTAAATCATTCTGAAACATTCTTAACTCTATTTATTTTTTGTATATCTATAGCTTATCTGTTCCAAGTTATATCAAACAAGAAACTGTAGTTAATTCTTAAGAAGGAAGAAAAAACTGGGTCCTATATATTTTCCTAGCACAATTTCTGGGCTTTTATTTTCATTATACATAAGCGATTATCAAAACAAGATGCCCAAACCTGAACTCTACAGAAAGAAATCAATAAAAGGAGATAAACACGACTGGCAGATGAGTGTTGATTTTATTCCCTGGTTTTGCTCAAACAGTCCGCAAGTTTCTTTAAATAGTTTCTAAACTAACAGTCTTTACTAGAAAGGGAAATGTGACGAGAATGATGTGTGGAGTCACGCATTGTAAATCCCTAGACTTTGTGGCATAAATCAATTACTGTACAATTAGTTTCAGTTATGACAAACTGCCAACAAAGTATCCTGTTCATGAAGTCTAAATAAAAAATAGAAATACAAAATTGCAAAATAAGAATTCTGGTAAGTCCTGTACACGTTAGTAATCTCAATTTTTTGTGTTAATATAAAAAAATAGTTCTTGCTTGCAATTTAACTTCCAAATCAATTGGCAGGGGTTTGGAGGAGGGCTTAGTTTTGCGTGCAGAGCGTAAACTCTAAAACCCACTTTTTTGGCCGTGAAAACAGGAGTTGGCCAACGTACCGTTAATTACGGCACTTAAGACCTAGTGGAGCTATTAATTTGATTTGTGGGCGATGTTGATGCCCTAATTCCTATATTTTTCATAGTTTAAGGTTGGTTTCAAATGTTAAATGATATTCTCACTTTCAAGACGAGGTCTGCAGAGATATTTTCTTACATTTTCTGTGTCTAACGCTGGCGTTAAGGGGAATTTCTCACTAATAACTTGATCTCTCAATTTATCCTTTGAAAGTTCAAAACCAAAACAGAAAACACCAAAACGTTGCCAAATATTTCCTTTAACTGTGCTTGTTTCTTTAAGGAGATACTTTTAACAACTTTCTTGTTAAAAGTGCTTTATAATTATCAGCAAACTCAGTGCAAAGATTATATAAATAGAAACCTGGAATACTTTACGGTATGTTCGGCAAATGTAAGCTTTAAAGTATGAAGCCAACTTATTTTACGTTACAACCAATCAAGTAACACAGTAGGGCTGGATTAAAGCAGATTTGTCTACACATAATACCATACATGTGTACCAATAATTTACGGTGTTCAACTTAGGCAATAGAGCAAAATATCGCCTTGGGAATCGCTACAGTTGCCATCTACCTAACTTTGTCCAGCTGTGGTACAAGCGTAGTTGGTCCTTGTGGTGTAGTGGTTAACACGTCGGACTAGTAAACCGTAGATGTGGGGTTGGAATCCCGCCGAGGGCTTATATATGATATTTTTCTCGTATATCCAGTCAGGCCTCATCCCGAGACCTCAGACATCCAACGCTAATCTGAGGATATGAGATGATCCTAGGATTGCCGACTTTTGCATCGTTCTTGTTCGGTCCTTAATTCCTAGTTGCTTCAAATGGCCAGTCAGCTTCTCTGAACCTGAATTTAATGCACCTACTACCACTGGTACCACTTTTATTCTTAATTTCCAGATCTTTTAAATCTCCCTTGCCAGGTCTTGGTACTTTTCATACTTTTCAGTTTCCTTCTGCAGGACGTTGCTGTATCTGGCAACAAATATGTCCACAATGATTGTTTCCTTTGCCTTCTTTTTCTGAATCACAATGTCTGGTCTCCTGTAATGGATTTCACGGTCTGTTTGGATAGTAAAGTCCCACAAGAGGTTTACCTTCTCATTCTCTTCTACGCTTTTGGGGGAATGCTCATACCATTTGTCAATGCACTCAACTCCATATACCTTACACAACTCCCAATGTACGACCTGCCCCACAACATCATGTCTCTTGTTACATTCTGTATGTGCAATCTTGGGATAACTACACAAAATATGCTGCACATTCTACATTTGGATGATACATTTTAGTTTTCGATTCTTGTTTTTACGGCATTTGTTCTTAGTGCCTGGTCTTGGGTGGCAAAAATAAGCCTCTCTGTCTGCTTCTTCAATTCACAAATTCTTATCCAATTCCAGGAAACACTAGACAGCCTGTCCTCTGTCTCTCGATCTCTTGAACTACCCATGTAATTGCTTTTCAGACAATTCCTCAGTTCGTTTCCTCTTCATACTATCCTTACACTCCTTTGGAGCTTCAAGTTCATTGACACTTTTCCTCTTCATCCTATCCTTACACTCCTTTGGAGCTTCAAGTTCATTGACACTTTTCCTCTTCATCCTATCCTTA